>PVKE010042768.1:0-13612 GCA_004027555.1 Craseonycteris thonglongyai
TGTACATCATTGGTTTTTCCACATAGTTTCATTCCACAGGTGGGCTTGGGGCTGCACAGGGCAGGAACTGGGCCGGGGTCTCACCCCGGTGAGAACTGAACTGGGGGCACTCCTCAGTTCAGCGTATAGGTCCACACAGGCCAGGGCTGGGATTCGATCCTCAGTCTCTGGAGCTGCAAAGTGAGCGCCTAACCCACTGAGCCATCCCTGCTTCCCTGTTATTATCTTTTAAAGCACGTATTTTGTCTCTGCAACTAGAGGTCAATCATTTGGGAGAAGAGATTTTGCCTTTCTTTGTTCCTGTTGTTATGCAATAAATGTTTATTAAACACGATGCCTATGCACCTCGTTGTATCTGCCTGGCTCACTGAGCTGGAAGGGACGGGTACATGGCACAATATTGAAACAGGTCTGAGCCCACAAGTACTGAGAACTTTGACCTAACCTAAACTTGGGCCAGATTGTGTGTGTTAGTACCCATTTTTCTTTTTTGCACCTGATGATCCAAAATATCTGGACAGATGGGTTGGAGCTGCAGTGAAATAAGGGCAGTGGAGTGAGGCATGTTTTTTTAAGAAGGTTTATGCTTTAGTTCCTGCCTATTTTGGCACCAAATCAGTATGGTATTTCAGAATCTTGTGGATTCAACTCCACCCCTACCTCATTATGTGTCAAATTAAGATAGTCATTATTTAGCCAAAAGCTAGATTAAATGTTTTAGATTAGCATTAATACATAGATGAGTAGTATTTTCATGAGAAAAACAAAGTAGAATTATCTGAGTCATACCTTTGAATAATGTCTAGGCTACTATGACTAGTCTTAAAACAATCTAAGTAGAATATTATAGAATAAAACAGCTTTACATGTTTAGAACAAAATGACAAGGATCTTGGCTATTGTGTGCTGAGTGTACTCTAGCACTTGCTATGGATTTAGTAAGCTTTGTAGGCCCTATGTGGAGAGCAGCATACCATTACAGATTCTCTTTCAGAAGTCAAGCAAATTAGAGTCATTCAAACAAATGATCTGATTGCTGTGCATTCACTGGGGGACAAGTGAATAAATGCAAACCATTATGTTCTACTGAAAGGAAAATCTTAGTCAGAAGGTGGGCTATGCAGAAGAAAAATGGAAAGAAAAAGGTCTTTGGTATATTTATGTTAAAACAAACAAACAAACAAACAACCCAATTGATGACTATTGATTACCACTAAGGACCTTCAGATCTAACACCCACGGATCTATTTCTTAGTGCTGTTGTCTCCTTAATCAGTTACAGTTGATGGTCTTCAATTTCGCTGACCGCTGTGCTGCCAGAGGAAGGCAAATGATATCCCTTTCTACCTCTGTCATTCCCACGTGAGTTTTCTTTAGAGGCATTGTCTTTATTCCTTGGGTCACCATGGCTTGCCACTGTCAGAAAAAAAGCTTCACCAGGGAGCGTGATTTATTGAGGCTGGGAGGAAGGGCTCCAGACACAGGTGCCTAGAGTTGGGGTTGTCACTAATTGGCTTGTGATCCTTGCATCTTGGCTCTTGTGAAATCTGAGTAGATCTGGGAAAGATGTTGGGTCATGACACCTCTCCTAATGGCAAGACACTAATTAGCTGTGAATTACAGCAGCATTTTTGGATATTTCACATTATATATGGCAGCCACAGAATCTGTCTTCATTAGACACATGACAGTAACAGTTGTGGCCCTACTGTAATTTGTCATAGGTAGTGAATTGTTTTTCTGATGAAAAATATGGAATTCTGACTGCATGCCAACTGGTTTTGCTATTTCTTGACTTTACTTATTTTAAAGAAAATTATTGTTGTTGCCATTAATACTAATGTGATGTTTGGTGTCCTATAAGCATTTGTGTTATTGCTTAAAGTACACTTTAAGGAAAATGGACTCTGAAGACTGAAATTGAGTTGCAGGTGAGTTTTTCAGGAGAGATTCTGTGTGGCACATTGTCAGTTTACTTTAGACAAGTCTGCATGTAAATACCTCCAGGAGAGTAGAGGGAATTCCAAGTTCATCCTCAGTGAAACCCTCTCAAGAGAAAGTGATCATGAATTGAAAATAGTTAAAAAACCACTACACTGAGGACAGGAGGCAAAAAAGCTCATCAGCAATATTTAGGGTGATGCCTCTGGGCATCCATATCATTTATTTATACATTTGTTTATTCCACAAACATTCCAGGTGCCTACTATGTGGCAGGACTTTGTTAGATGAGAAGCAGCAAAGGCAGACAGGCCCAGTCCTGGAACTCAGCCGGCAGGCAGATTAGAATACAGCTCTAGAGAGGACAAGAGAGGACAGGGGCCACATCTGCGAGGAAAAATCAGGAAGGTTTTCCAGGAGAGAGAGAGTTTGGGTTCTGTACCAATGTGTGTTACTAAGTAGCAGCATGGGGACAATTATTTCTGGCAAGGCGAGTGCACAGAGTTTTGAATGTGTCTGGTGTTGTGTTAGTGGAGGGTAGGAAGCATGGAGAATAGAACAGGGGGGTGGTGGTGGTGGTGGTGGTGTGTGTAGCAGAACCAGAGGAGGCGAGGAATGGTAGAAATGAGCCAGGACAGGAAGTTGAGAGGCAGACTGTTTAAGGCTGTGCATACCAGGTGAAGACTTAGGACCTTATTCTGTACAGAGAGGGAAGCCTTAGGCCGAAAGGGACCTGGTCTGACCTATGATAGCGGTGTGGAGAACAAAGGAGAGATTTATAAAGAATACTTCAAAGAGGAGTGAGAGGGCAAACATCGTGTTGTCACTTGCTGTGTCTGAAACCACAGGTGCTGGGCAGCGGAGGTTGTCAGCATTCTGCAGAGATGGCAAGGAGATCCAAGCTCAGCTGGTTGCACTAAGGCTCTGCTCTGGCCCAGAGTGACTCCAGAAGCCACAGGCCTCTCTGTTGCTCCCTTTTTGTTTATGGGGGCAAGTGTGGGAGTGGCTCTAGGACTGGGAATAAAAGCGTTTGCTTGGGTGCTAAGTAGTCTGAGTTTGGATACTAGTTGTTTGCAAGGTTGTTTGCAAATCCCAGCACAGACGGGCTTTGGGCGCCGTGAGAAATTGCAGTTCCTCTTTAATGGAAGAGAAACTGTGGGACATGTAGGAACTTGAGTTCAGGGCAGCCTTTCTTGCTGGGCATAAGGGTTGGTGGTGGGTCAGGCCCAGCAGGCCTGGAAAGAGCTCCATGTGTTCTTTTACTAGTCCTGCTCATCTCCACAGATGATGTCCTGGACCTGGGCAGAGGTATGGCAAGTAGACAGCAGAGACTGGAAGTGAAGAATATTTAGAAGACAGAAATGACAGGAATTGGTGGCTGCTCTGAAATGGGGTAAAATCAGGAAGAATGCAGAATCTTCTAGGCTGACCCTCAGAACTCTGATGTGAGCAACTGGGGAAGGGTGTGACTTTAGAAATGTGAGGTTTATAGGAGGAGATATTTATAGGGAGAAAGGAGAGAGGACCAAACAAAATATGCTCAAGGTGTTTGAGGCAATTGCAGGTGGATATATACGTAGTCAGTCATCTTTTGTTTATTTTTTATTTTTGACTTCTTTCTGCTGATTTTGTGCAGAGTATCTGCTATGATAACTTTTCATTACAGTGAACATGCAGGTCCCATGGGATATGCAGGCTTTTATAAAAATACTTTGTGATGGCTATAAAGTCCCTTCTTAAGAATATAAGATATAAGGGGAAGCCGGGATGGCTCAGTGGGTTAAGCGCTCACTTTGCAGCGCCGGGGACGGAGGATCGAATCCCGGCCCCGGCCCGTGCGGAACCATATGCTGAACTGGGAGCTCCCCCAGTTCAGTTCTCTCTCTGTCTCTGTATCTCTCTCTCTCTCTCTCTCTCTCTCTCAAAAATAAATAAATAAATAAAAATATATTAAAAAAAGAAAAAAGAATATAAGATATAGGAGGTACTTCTGTAGTAACATAATTTAATTTTTAAATAAATATACTAGAATTTTTCAAACCACATAAATGTTTTATCCTTCCAAGTAATAGATTGCCATTGCTCAAAGTATTGTAGAAGTGGTAGAACTGTCTTTATAGAAAAGATATCAGTTGATGTTAAGGCCCCTTGGCTGGGGTAATCTTGTGTTTATTAAGGGCAGCTTTGATATTTGAAAATGGCCAAAATTACCTGAAGAAACATTCTGAATAATTTGGATGGTTACCCTGAGTGATACCATGGACTTTATAACTTTGTAAATATTTCTGCATTTCTCGTAAATCAATTCTGAAAGCAATGGAAAAAGTCATAAGGACAGCAGCTTCATTAAGAAAGATGTTTACCTTTTCATGTTGACCTTGTGTGTATCCTTCATGTTGAATTTACGTATTCAAAGACCCATTTATATTTATGAGTAACTCTTTAACCATAGGTAAAATGCACTACTCAAACTAGATTATAAACTCAGAAGAAACATCCCTTTATTGCTTTTGTTTCATGACTTTTCTCTATTTCCATAGTTTCCAGTATAGTTTGTAGAGATAGATGCTCCGCCACTCACCTCTTTACCCTGTTGTCTTCCAGGAGTAAAGATAAGCAAGGCCATCATCACTTCCCTAAACCCCAGAAGTCTGGACCATATAATTCTCCTATTGTCTGTGTTTCAGACTTCTTTTAGAAAGAAAATGTCTCACCTTGACAGGTTAGTCGTGTCCAGGTAATAAAACTGTTATAGAGTAGACAAAATTAGAAAGGACCTCACATGCGGTATGACTCTCTATCTGTCTTCCTGGCATGGGGTTCCGACTCAAACTCACTTTCCACTGACTGAGATACCACTATTACTCTCCAGTTTTTCAAGATCTGTTGACTCATTCTAATCCTGGCCTAATGACAAAAGGATGTGTATCTCATTATCAGTCCCCTAAGCCATCCATTTATTCTTCATTTAAAATTAATGAGGACATAGGGGCCTCAAGAGCATGTCAGTAACTCTATTGCTATTACCCATGAATGTAAATGCAATTGTATATGCCACATAGGGGCAAGTATTGAATGGGTGGAAAAAAGGTGTTTCTTGACTTTATTATATTGTGAAATGTCTGTGGATTCTGGGAGCACTTTTATATTGGCTAAAAGTGTTTTGCTTTTTAAAAAGTGCACATACTGCAGAAAGAAATTTTTATGTTAATAACTCTAGTATCTCATATAAAATGTATTAAATTTTAAACATGTTGTGCCATCTTACAAAATGCCTTTTAATTAAAGTAATAATTTAGTTGTGTTCAGCTTAATTGCAAATATCATCGCCTATAATAGCAAATGGCTTTTTTCATGAGTTATAGTATATATTGCTTTTTCTTACCATTACTACTGACAAATTATATTTCACATGTTTTAAATACTCCATAAAGTTAAATTAATCTTTTATGATATAGTACATATATCTGTATTTGTGTCTGTATTCACACAGATCCACAAGCAAAAAACCTTTTTTCTTTAGGGTACTGGCTCATGGAGAAATCTTCTATATTATTGCAAGTCCATGACATGCATTTCTAGAAGCCATAGTCCTCTTTAGGAGGGTTTCAGTCTGACTTTTTTCTTTCTTTTTTCAGTTGTTTATGAACACCACAAATGAACTCATCTATATTTTCTTATCTGGTGTTCTTACCTTGTTTTGTTTATCAAAGAATTCATTTCTGTGGGAGTAGTTTGTGCTATTTGGAGTAAAGCACAACAAATAAATGATGACTCTTATTGCCATTTGAATATAACTTTATAATAATTCTAGATATTAAATAAGTAAGTGGGAAGGTGGTAAGTCACATGGAGGTTGGTGAAATTGCTACCTTTTTGATATTCATGACGTATTTCATCTGTTATTATTATTTTTTCAGTTTATTAGCTCCCAAATTTAATTAATCTTGTATTTACTAATACATTTTTGTCCCATGTTGTAATTCTGTAGGAAAATAGTGCTAACTAAATATTTCTTACTATGAGCAGGCGTGCTAGGAGAGTACGAGATGATCCAATCTTCCTCCAGCAAAGCCAAGGAGTGCTGAACATTTGGTTGACATTGGCAGTACGTTTAGAGGTTTGGTGTGTTAACAGCCCTGCTGTGTGTGTGCTAATAAGAGAGTGGATAGGATGACAGTGCTTATGTTTTTTTCCTAAACACCAAGTTTCTTTCATTTAATGATGACTATAATGAGACAAGAAGAAGTCCTGAGATTCTGGATACTCAATAACAAAATTTCCCAACTTATGTTTTAGAACGTAAATTTTTTGATAAGCCAAAGTGTTTCACAGAATAGAGATTTCAGGAGTTAAATGTATTTGAAGAACACTTCACATTACATTCTCTATACCCTGACTTGACAAAGCACACTAAAGTCTCAAAAGTCCTAAAGCAAAAGAAAATTAACTTTTCAACCCAGAGGTTTTCAATCTACATGATCATGGAACCATTTTTTCCCCCTATAAAACATGGTTTGAGAAAAAATAGGACATGCACCTAAGGTATCTTTTCAAAATATTTTAATATCAAGGATAAACAAAAACATTTGTGAGCATCCAGGAAAAATATAATTACAAAAGAATGAGAATTAAGTTGGTCTCAGAATTCTTCCCCATACTGTTAAATATCCAAACTCAATATAAACATATAGAGTTTTTCGTCTTTTCTCCCCAACTTTATTGCTAAAGTTGTAAAGATAACTCTGTGTCTTCACCAAAATTCACTAATTGTTAACACTTTGTGACATTTACTTTCTTTCTCTATCATTTATATATTTATGTGTATCTCTTTATATAGACATACATGTATGTGAGTTGCAGATATGTCACTTTACCGTTAAAACTTTAATATTAGTATGTAAGTCCCAGGAATAAGGACACTCTTTGACAATACTGCAATGCCATTATTATGTCCAAGAAATTTCACACTAATAAGATAATATTATGAACTATTGAGTACATATTCAAATCTCTCCAAACGTCCTTGCTATCTCTTTACTTATTTGCTTTTTGATACATAAGGAATTATGCATTGTGTGTGGTTATTTTATCTCATTAGTTTCTTATCTAGAAGAATCAAAAGCCCTTACTAACTTTTCTTTGCAAACCACGTACATTTTTATCTGCTTTGACATTTCAGCCCTTCATAGCCCCACTGAAAGGTATTTTCCAGCCTGGTCTCTCATTCGTCCTTAATTCAAACTATGCTTTCTGCAAGTTGAACATTGGCTATTACATGATCTTGCCATGCACATCCCCTCCTCCTAATCTCTGCTTGTACTTTCTTTGAGCAACGTACTCAGGACTTCTCACAGAGTCTGATTCAGAAAATATTTTGTTGTAAATATTTGTTTACTGAAGGTTAAATTGCTTTACTAGTTGATACTGATTTTTTCTCTTGGCTCGCCCATCTTTACATAGAAAGGCAATTTTCAAAATATTGGAGCAAATATTTTGAATTATATTTTTACCATTCATTTATTCACTGATTCAGACACTTACCCTTTATCACAGACCTTTCATTTGTTGTGGTTTAATTTTGCAGACAACTGGCTAGTTTACACTATAACAAGCATTTGCTTATTATGCATGTAAAGCACTTATAAAGTGCTTTAAGACCTCAGAAAAGAGAACAATTATTCTTTGGAAGAGATTACTAAGGGAAGGTGTTACAGGAAAATGAGATAACTGTCAACACTATACCTAATAGCAAATAAAATTAATTGGAAAATAGTGTGCCCAAAATTTATTTTTTTGTTCAGATAATGTCTACTCTTAAGAACCATTCTTGCTTTGAAAAACCAGATGGTGCTCCTTAGATTAAAAATGAGAATTATTTTCTGTGATGAACATTTAAGCTCTTTAACAAATAAAATGGAGATCTCTAAATTGTTCATCTCTTACCACCAATGTATTTGAGTAACTAACAAGATACTAGATTGTACAAAGTATAAATGCGATTGTGATAAATTCACTATGGGTTATATTTTTGGATAGCAAGACAGTAACAGAGCTGAGATTTGAACCCATGTCTCTCTGGAACTTGGGCCCAAATAACATATAAGGGCTATCCAGAAAGTGTCCAGCCACTTGTGCTATGAGAAACAGAGGCATTATGGCTGGAGTTTTTCCCTTTGTATAACTTGCATAATTTAAAACTGGGAAAAGGAGAAAAGATTAAAAGAAGAGTTGAGCAGTGGGAGACAGAGGGAGGCAAAGAGAAGAAAGAACATTTGAGAAGGCATGGTGCTGAGTTTTGGATTGAACAGAAAATTAAAACATCTCGGCCCTGGAACTGAAAGTCAGTGACCCACAGACCTTCCAATTTCTCCTGCTTTCCACTAGCCCTGAGCAATTTAGTCCAGTTTATACGTCAAGGAAATAATAACTAAATAAATATTTGTATCTCAAGACTGCCTGCTTCTTAAATAAAGTATCTAACCAGTTTTTGTTGATGTTGTTGTTTTGCAAGGTGGCAAAAAATGTGTTATTGAAATAAAAAATAATGTAAATTAAGCATAACAAGTGTATTTCACATGGTATTTATACAAATAGGGACACTGTCTGCAATGCTGAATGCTATCTGTGTACCTTTATTTTAAAACCAAAACACCACACTGACAATCAACTTTCTGCTTCCCTTCTTTACAACTGTTGGCCACTGGAGGGCTTCAGTCCAACATGTATTCCCTCTTGTGGCTCTTCAGAAAACTACTTGCTATTGTAGAAACAATACAGGAAGTCAGTCTTATTTTCATGATCCATTATTTTACAAGAAGGGGAACAATGTCTGATTTTAGTTGAAAATAAGTTTATGATTTTAAAATATCTCTGAAAAATTGTGCTGTAAGTGAAAACACACTTGGTTGGCAGTAGCTTTATTTTATTGTCAAAAAATTGACCAAGATTTACATTTTATTAATGATTTAAGTATCTAGTTTTTATGTGGTGATAGTTACAGAAAATGTGTTCAGGATGTAAAAAGTGAATGATGTAAAAAGTTCAATTTAATAAATTAGTTGCTCCAGTTTTAAACTATGTATTTAAACTGATATATGCATATTAGCTACTTTAAACTATTTATCAGCATCGCATCAATCATGAAGTCATTTCTAATGCACTTTAGAAACGTGCTTTGCATTAAGTTATTAAACACTGGCACAGGAACTACAATCTGAGAAAGTATTCTGTTGTTTTAAAAACCTACATGTGGCAGAGACTAAATTTATTTTCATATTTGTTTCAGCAGAGTAGGAAAGTCTTTAAATTCCCTCTCTCTGCAGTTACGTCTTTATCATCTGCAAATGCTTTTAAAAGAGTTTTGCTAGAAAGTAATATATAGGGAAGGCAAAGGTATAAAACAAGTAAAAAAAGCAAAAATTATATTCTTATTTTCTTGTAATTTTAGTAAGCATAATTTTTCTCATGTCTTTTATTTGTATAATCATGAACAAAATTATGACCCAGGCCTTTAAGAACTTGTGATTTAATCATTCATTCATTCACTCATCAAATTTATTTAATGTCTACCATATACAATTAGCATTGAGTACCTTGGCAAACAAGACAATTTTTACCCTCAGCAAATGCATATTCTAGTTGGCAGTGAAGAGGAGATGTCAGCTAAATAGGAAAGATAAAAAAGGTATCTATTTATTTTTTATTTTATTTTATTTTTTTTCTATTTATTTTTGTATTACTTGTATTTATAAGAGAAACAAATAATTGATGTCAAGAAAGTTCTTTGTTTTTTCCTGTACAGAATAATGATGATTTGGAGTAGAAATGAGGGTTGTTTTCTTACATTGGAAATTTGAAAGAAATCTAGAAGCAAGAATCTTATGCTAAGATTATCTAAGTTGGAAAGGTGAGGCCATCAAAGCTTCAGTTGGATTCTTTCATTAATGGTATTGCAATTGATAGTAATGAATTCTGAGGCCTGGTTGCTTGGGTCTGGGTTCTTCCTCTTACCAGCCGTGTGGTTTTGAACAAATCACTCTTAGCTTCTGCATGCTTCAGTTTTTTCTTCTGCAAAATGGACATTAAAAATATTAATAGTGGGGAAGCCGGGATGGCTCAGTGGGTTAAGCGCTTACTTTGCAGCGCCGGGGACCGAGGATCGAATCCCGGCCCAGGCCCATGTGGACCCATGTGCTGAACTGGGGAGTTCCCCCAGTTTAGTTCTCTCTCTGTCTCTGTATCTCTCTCTCTCTCTGTCAAAAACAAACAAAAAAATTAATAGTATCTACTTCTTGGTGGTGTTGTTTGCATTAGATGAATTAATACATGAAAAGTACAGTAAGTTCTTACTTATTGTTGGTAGTTTCTATGACTTAAAGCAAAATGACTTGTAATGAAACCAATTTTACAATAGTCTAATTGATATAGATAAGAGTTAAGTTCCTATGGCATCTTGTCAATATTATGATGAAACAACGCTTAATGAAATCACATTATTCAAAGACCTGCTGTACTTAGAACGAAGGGACTGGGAAACTATGACAATTGGTGGGTTGTGATGGAAGAAAATGACACTGGTTTTGTTCTTTTCTCTTTGAATTTGTGGTGTAGCTTTAGCATTTTATTTTGTTTGTTTTGGTAATTTAGGTCACAAAAACAAGGATTAGGTACATTAATGAAGCAGCTACCAGGGATAGAAGGAATGCCCAAGGAACAGAGCAGAATCCCAAGCATCGGAAACATCACTCCACTGTATATATACCCCATCATGTTTTTTTCCCTGGATGTGCCTTTGTCACAGTGATGAGTCTTCAGAATATTCTGCTTTCATCTAAATGTTCACATCTTAGTTTTCTCTTTCAGAAAGTAGAAATTGTAACTTTTCTCTACTACATTTGAATGTTATGATGACTATTTGCCTCTATAAAGCTCCTTGCTAGAATAGTAGAATTAGAGAATTTGAACTGAAAAGGATTTTCAGATCATCTAGTCAATACATTCATATTATAATTGAAGGAATTGTAGGCCAGATAGGGTAAGTTACTTGCCCAAGGTAATGCAACTAGGTGTGAACATAGCTAGCTTCAAAATTGTACCTTTTGACATCTTTCAAATATTATTCAGAAGTGGCGCTGCTTTCTGTAAAATGTCCTCTATTAGTCATTTTTTGCCCCTAACCTCAGTGGACTATTGGTTGTGCTTGGCTGGGATCTGTCTGGGGTAGCAGGCCTCAGTTCATCTCTAGGAATCTCTCCTTCTAAGACTCAGGCTAAAGGAACAGCTCCTGTCCTGGGTATGGCACTCTCATGGTAAACAACAGCAGATGGGGACCCAGGGTAGGTCAAGCTATTTAAAGCTCTGCTTAGACGTGCCAAATGTGTTTGACTCCACCCACTTCAAAGCAAGTCACATAGCCACACCCTAAGTCAGTGGGATGGGAAAGGATGTCCCATCTATTGGAAGCCATAGCCAAGGCCAAGAGAAAATGATTTATTGACCTTATGTCTTATATAAATAACTACAGTCAAAGGGCTCAAAATCCCATAGGAGAGGTACAGGGTAAATAAATAGGAGCAATACCATGGAATGCATTCAAAAGTAGAATTATTTGTTGGACGGTGGGCTCTGAAGGACCAAATGAGCTGCTCCTCTTGTTCAGGCTGGAAGGCTCAGTAGAGGAGGAGATGCCTGAGTTTGGTCTTGAAAATTGAATTTACAAATAATATGTAAATATAAGTAGTCTAGTTGGAGTTAACTGTGCAAATCTCAGAAAGAGGAAACAGCTTGGTATAGCCAGACAACTATAGATAAGTGTCTAAACCGTGAGGGTAGGGGGCATCAGAGGATTCTGTTAAGATATGTGACTTCTAGGCAATGGGAAACACTTGGAGAACTTTAAAAAGGAGGATCACGAGTTTAGATTTATTTAAAAAAAGACTACTCTGATGACGGTTAGCTAGAGACAGGGACAGCAACATATGAGTTTGGGGCAGTAGTCCAGCAAAAAGAAGTTGAGGCGGCCCTCCACACAGGGCTGATGTGGGGGAGTATGTATGATAGTAGGACGCAATGCTCAGAGATGAGATGTCAGAAAGAGAGAGGAATTGAGGGTGACCCGCAGATCTCTAGCTTTACTGTCTGGGTTTCAGAATGGCAGTGCCGTTCACTGAGAGATTATTTTGGATGGAGAGGAAACTTGCAGAATAAGATGATTAAATTAAAATTTTGATTTGGTTCATTTGAGGTGTCTGCAGGGATGTATAAGGCAAAAGTGAGGGCCACATTGCAGCGAGAGAGAAAGAGGAGAGAGAGAGAGAGAGAGAGAGAGAGAGAGAGAGAGAGAGAGAGAGAGAGAGAGAGAGAGAGAGAGAGAGAGAGAGAGAGAGACACTGAGACTGGAGAGTCATCATGTATTCATTACAGTCATCAGAAGCTGAATGTCTGCAATACTACAAAGAACAGGTTGTAAAGAGATTATATGATGTCCCAAGTCAGAACAGATATGGAAGGAGCAGATGGAGGCAGAGAAGCCTGAGAAATAGTAAAAAAAAGTAAGCTCATGATATTAGATGGATTTAAATGTTTCAAGGAGTGAATGCTCAGTCTATGTTTCCCTTTAAATTATGTCAGTTGTGGAAATAGATTCATCATCTTATTATTAAATAGTAGCGATACATTTACTTGCTTCCCAAGCTGTAATCAGTCAGTGCCTGTGAGAGCTGCCTAAAAATACTGGCTGTTTGGCAATAGAGGGAGCCATTTGGTGTAGGGATTTAGAGTGTAAAATTCAGTCTCATTGCGAGGTTTTTGAATTATAGCACTAATATTTGCCTGCTTTGTATCTAGGGGCAAATGACTTAATCTATATACTTTAGTTTTTCCTCTGTAAAACAATGGAAATAATATCCATATCTCATAGGATTGTTATGAGGATTAAAGAAAATATTCATAAGAAAGAACCTAGCACAGAGCTTATTTTAAGGGAGGTATTCAATGAAAATCCAATTGTTTTTCTTATTATTGCATAAAGGGCAATATCTTTGGCATGGAAAGATAGAGATGTTGGCCTATCTTGCATTGGAACATGTAGTTTGAACTGCTCTTCTGGATGGATCATGCTGAGTAATCACAATTGTTTACCTGGTTCAACCCCAAACTAGTAAGAATCATTCAGAAGACGGTTGGCAAGCCTTTGAAGTGCTGGCTGAGACTTAGTAGAAGGTTTGTCTTCATGTGAAAGGTTTACCTGAACATGACCCGAACTATATTTGCACTGAGCCATGACAAACAGAACTAATTCTAAATAGACAAAGCCTGCCTTGTGTAACCTTCATCTAATACTTCTCTGAAATAAAAAGCAGAAACATATCTTATATAAGGTGACCAGATTTTAACATTGGTAAAGCGGGACACCATTGACTGCGGGGGGTGGGGGGTGGGGGGTGGGGTGTTCTTCATTAAAAATTTGATCTAGGGAAAAGCCGGGACGGCTCAGCGGGTTGAGCGCTCGCTTTGAGGCCATGAGGACCGAGGATCGAATCCCGGCTCCGGCCCAGGCAGGACCCACATGCTGAACTGGGGAGTTCCCACAGTTTGGTTCTCTAACTGTCTCTGTCTCTGTCTCTCTCTCTATCTGTCAAAAAGTAAAATAGAAATAACTATGCACTGA
>PVKE010042770.1:0-13622 GCA_004027555.1 Craseonycteris thonglongyai
CTTAAAAAGATATATCTTTTTAAGTTTTTAGCTTTTAAGAATTAAAAGAAATTGGGGGAGGTCTTATAATAATATTTTGGGAGCAGTTATGTAATATTTTTGTAATCAGGAATAAAAGCACTAGAATAAAAAAATGAGAGAAACAAATGAAATGCACAACACAAACCTGGGCTTTAAAATTTGACTAAAATTTAGTGAACTAAAATGATACTTGCCCTTTTCTATCTTTAGATACTCCTGTTCAGCCTGTGAAGCATACATGGCAGACAACACTGAAAAAACAGAGGCTAGCACTGTTTTCTGTTCTTGAAGTATGATGGGTGGATCATCAGACTGACAGAATTCATGGCAGACCAGGTCAAAAAGTAAATTCCAAGTGTCTTTTCCAGTATCAGGACACTGTACTTAATAAAAATGATAAAGAAAGTGGTAATTTAAAAACAGAATACAATTAAATGAATAACTACAGTGCTTCCCCATATAACATCTTACCAATTGCCTGAATTCCATCATCCACTGTAGTAAGCAGCTGTAAGATACGCATGTAAACATCGAGCCCTTCCAGATTTTCAGAACTAAATACAAAGAGCAAAAGCACTGATTAACAACTTTATTGTCTAAGGATTGCAATCATTTATTTATTCAACAAATATTCATCACTCTGTAGTAGCCCCTACCCTAGATGTTAAGGATAAAACAGGAAACAGGACAAAGTCTCTGTGTTCACCAGAGATTACATTCTAATGGGGAAATCAGTCAAAAAACAAACAAATGTCCTATAATATAATGACTACACACACAGGATGAGAAGTAAACATTATTTTTACCTTGTTCCACAAAAGTAACAATACAGAAACCTGCTAGGTGATACTTCATCATTCTGGCTTACTTGAATAACCAGGACAAAAAGAAAAAGTGACTGAGACTTTTGTAAAATAAACGTTAAGGTCCACTGCACCAAGCATGACAAGGAAGTTCTTAACACTGCACAGGAGTATCCTGGTCCCTAGCTGAGAATACTAAAACCATGTAAGCATAATTTTTATGATCAACAGTTTAGATTCCTAGAAACTCACAATCTTAGTCCTTCAACCAAACAATTACATGAAGAGACAGTGAACAATTAAAAGATTGCTCAGCAAATATATTTCTTTAAGTACCTACTATTTTCAGGCACTATTTAGAGGCTGGGCAAACAGATGTGTAATACATTGTCCCTACCTTCATGATGTTTACACTCTAAAACAAGCTTAGCCCATCTGAGGCCTACAGGCTGTAGGTGGCCCAGGAAGACTTTGAAATGCGGCCTAACACAAATTCGTAAACTTTCTTACTAAAACATTATAAGAATTTTTTTTGCCACTTTTTCCCCCCAACTCATCAATTATCATTAGTGTTAGTGCATTTTATGTGTGGCCCAAGACAATTCTTCCAATGTGGCCTAGGGAAGCCAAAACATTAGACACCCCTGGTCTAAAAGGGAAGTAGATAATTAAAAGGGTATTAACATAATATGAATGTAACCCTAGAGGAAGTTCAAGGTGCTAGAGACCATATAGCAAACAGACTTATTTTAGAGAGTCAGGAAAGGTATCTTAACAGAAATCATGTTTACACAGAAACCTGAAGGGGAAAAGAAATGTCTGACAGAAAGGAGACCGTGTGTGCAGAGGCTTAGATTAAGAGAGCTTGATTCAGTAGAAGAAATGAAGGAAATACAAAGAGTAAGGACAGAGAATGCAGGTCTTTCTTTATAAGCCATGTTTTTAAAAAAAATCTGAACCTCACCTTAAGGAGGGCAACTGGAGAGTTTGAAGCATGAAAATGAGACGATCAGTGTGTGCTTTAGAAACATGGCTCTATAGTCTAGGCTTAGAAGCAGCAGGCATTGAGGCAGAGAATTTAGGTGAGAGAATGTTGCAGTGGTCCAGGTGACAGAGTGCGCTGCTGTGGCATGGAAGGGAGCCCAGAAAGTCAAGAACAAAGCTCAAAGTGATTGGCCATGGGAAAAGAGATGGGAAAGTCAGTAATGGCTTCCACACTTCTTCTCCATCATCCACATGGGATAATGATGACATCATTTACTAAGACTGAGAATACTGAATCATGTTTAGGGGAAAGATGATGAGTTCAATCCTCACTTGCATAAAGAATATAAAATTATTAGGCTTTAATGTGGGTTATAAAGCACTAAGAATGCACAACTGACCACTTAGTTTTCTAGTCCCTAGCAATGAACAGGTTCAGTAACCTTGAAGACCTATTATAGTAATCACTCTTGGGAAGATATCAGAGTCCAAAAGTCACTTACTTATCCAAAACTTGCATACCGTATATGCACAAGGAGCAAGAAAACAAATGATGTCTGACATTAACTGAAGATGTTAAATGTCCAATGGAAAATAAAGCACAAGAAAATCTTTGATTTAAACTACAAAAAATTGCCAAAGATTTTAAAACAGTAACTAATTGATGTTGGACAATAGACTAAGTAATATTAGAACAGGTACTTTGTAACCATTATGATTTCTGCACAGATGAAATATACTGTCATCACAAACATTAGTAGTGAATCAAACCTGACAAAGATGAGCTATGTGCTATTCATCCTGTTCAAAGGAAACTAAGACAACTTATATCTAAGGATACTTCTAGCAACTGGATTTTCCCAGAACACTTTGGAAAAGAGCTCACCTACCGTACTTGTTTGGCAGCTTCAAGTACACAGGGCACAATTCTAAACACACGATGCTCTTCAGACTCTTCCTGGGGTTGGTCCACAGGCTGAGAAGCCCCATTTCTAATCCACTCCAACATTAGCTTCTCATCCAAATCAAAAAGTTTGTCCACAACCTCCCCCACCTTCACCAGCAAGTCAACTGCAGAAAATAAAACAAATGCTGTAATGAGAAACAAAATTTTAAAAGCAGTAATATTAATCGAAATTCTTAAATCTATCCCAAGAAAGCCAAATCTTGCCAAAGCATTAGTTATTTCAGAAGCAATATGTTTACCTTCTTTGTTTAACTTTGTTTGTCTTTCTTCATTCTTAAATGGGGGATCTAACAGTATCTTGAGAGTTTAAAAATAAATTTTATATCTTAGGTTGAAATACTTTTTCACCTTACTCTTAGCCTTTAAGTAACCTCCAGACATAGTTACCTGGTTTCCTAGCAATTAAATATCATCAAAAAATTTTTTTCTAGATTACATGCTGACTTACCATTTGTTGAACTTGACATGATGAAGCAAATGCTATCATAAATGGCTGGGTATTCCCGAATTCTTTCAACCCAGACACTGGCCACTTCTGTCTGGGAAAGGCAAGTAAGCAACAACCTACATGATAAATGTGAGCTTACTATCTATTTTCAAAATCAGTAAAGGAAATTCAGGAATGAAAAATGAACACTATTTTTCTAGACTCCCTCATGAGTGAGTATACAAAATCCATAAAAAGAGGAAAGCATACCTGCTTGTTTCCAGCAGAGTAGGAGGGTCTGAATCATACAAACAGTGCAATAATACCTGGCTACAAAAAAAAAAAAAATTGTTAAACCAATATGCCTCACTTCTCATTTCAAATATCAAAGTGGTTTTTAATTTTCAACATAATTGTAATTGTGAAATATAGCATATACAAAAGCCTATAATATACAAATTTATACTTAATCAATAGCTATAAAGCAAACACTTATGTTTCCAAGAAACAGAAGAGTGCTCCATCTCTTTAGCCCATGTCCCTTCCAAATCACAATTCTCTTCCCTACCTAGAAATGACTACTATCTTAACTTTCCCAACAATCATTTCTTTGCTTTACTGTATAGATTTTTTATTTTATAGTTGGGTTTGAATGTTATATGAAAGAAATTATACTGCATGTATTCCTTTGAATTTTATTCTTCTGATCAATACTGTGTCTTTAAGATCTACCCATGTTGTTCTTATAGCTGTTGTTGATTCACTGCTGTAGAACATTTTATTGTATGAATATAACACAAATTATTTTTCTATCCTACTACTGATGGACCTTTAGGTTGATTCCAATTTTGAGCTATGTCAGCAATGTGCTTTGCTCCCATAATACGTTTTGTATGAGTATCCTGATGTATGTCTACATGGTTTCTCTAACCATATGCCTATGATTGCATCGTTAGGTCACAGCATATGCATGATAATGATTAGATAATGCCCAACTGTTCCAAAGTGGTTGAACAAGTTTATATCCCATCAGCAATGTAAACTGTTCCATAATTTTAGCTAAGCATTTAATTGAATTTATAAAACTTGCTAACATTACTCATTTTCAGATTTTGATAGAGAACACTAGCAACCAAACATAATATTGATTATTTACTTCATGAATGACTATAAATTACTGAGGAATAAATACCTTTAACTAGGATGTTAAAATCCCTCCACACTTAGAAGAGGTAATATTGCCTACTTTAAAGACCCAGGTACTTGAATCCCATGATAAACCTACAGCCCTAGCTGACAATTACCACCCAGCAGTTTTCTTAACCTATTGAGGGCACAAATTACTGAGATTCTGATTAACAACCACAAACCCTCTGCCTAGAATATGAATACATTCACAAAATTTAGCATATAATTCAAGTGTGTTCTCAAACCTCTTAAAGTAACCATCAGGGTTTCCACCATTAAAAAATTCTCTGCCCAAAACTTTCCATGAAGAAGTCTGAAAGCCTTTGAATCACAGAGTAAACCTTGTATCTTCTAGCCCTTTGGCAAGGCCCACCCCAGATCTAAGTCAGAGATCTAAGTCTAGTTTTTCTAGATTGAGCCCTTGTCTTCCCTGAGCCTAACCTGTTTTAGACTCTAGTCAGGTGCCCCATCTCCAAGCTTTGCCCTATTAGTTCTTAGCCCATCTGGTTTACCACCTGCTGACAATTCAGGTCCCTTTAAGACCATAAAGGAAACAGGCCTAAATCCTAACTCATGTCCATAATTAGCATAGAAGCCCCTACCTATCATCAACATATAATGAAGTTCCTGCAGAGAGCTCATCAGGAGAAAGTGCTACATTTCACAATATTTTCCTATCTTGACTATGTATTAGGATCTCTTTAGAAATATAAAATATGAATCTATTATGTAATAATTATGTAATAAAACTTACCCAAGATTTTTATCACTGCTGATGGACATACATATTTCCTGGAAACAGGACATATTACCTAAAATTCCCACACAGATTTCCTGCCAAATCAAATTTCACAGGTCACAATGGCTCTGAAGTAAAAGATACATGTAAGAACAAACACTTGAAAAAAAACTTTCACTGAGCCTTAAGAGAACAGAACAGGAAGCAGCATATAGCAATACAGTGCCTGCACCCTAATCTTGCCAAATTCACAGTATTTGGGAAAGGATGAAAGACATGAGAAAAAGAATGATTAAAGGTAGGCAGGGGTTATGAAAGAAGAAATCTTATGAATTGTCTTAAATGACTGGTAGGATTTAGATATGCAAACAAGAAGACACTCAAACAAGGGGGAAGTATGAGGAAAGACCAAAAGGAAATAATGTATAAGGCTAATATAGTGGTCAATAAAGAAAGCAGCCTGGGGGAAGCTGGGATGGCTCAGTGTGTTAAGCGCTCGCTTTGCAGCCCCGGAGCCCAAGGATCGAATCCGGCTCTGGCCCAGGCGGACTCATATGCTGAACTGGGGTGTGCCCCCAGTTCAGTTCTTGCCGGGGCCTATGCAGGAGGCTCCCAGCTTAGTTCCTGCCCTGTGCAGCCCCGCGCCCACCTGTGGAGTGAAACTATATGGAAAACTAATGCTGTCAACTATGGAGACTGCTCTGGGCCCTCCCCCTTCTCTCTGTCTCTCTGTCAAAAAAACAATAAAAATAACAACTTCAAAAAAAACTTTAAAAAAACTTAAAAAAAAAAAAAGAAAGAAAGCAACCTGATTGTTGCACAAAGTGAAAGAATAGCATGTGATAAATACAGCAGGTAAAAAGGATCAGGATCGGGGAAGCCAGGATGGCTCAGTGGGTTAAGCGCTCACTTTGCAGCGCCGGGGACTGAGGATCGAATCCCGGCTAAGGCCCATGTGGACCCATGTGCTGAACTGGGGAGTTCCCCCAGTTCAGTTCTCTCTCTGTCTCTGTATCTCTGAATGTCTCTCTCAATGTCTCTCTCTCTCTCTCTCTCTCTCTCTCTCTCTCTCCCCCCCCACCTCTCTCTGTCAAAAACAATAAAATTAAATAAATAAATAAATAAAATAAAAATTTTAAAAAAAAGGATCAGGATTAAGGTCCCTCAATGTCATGGTAGAGAGTTTAGATTTAATTTAGAAGGTTATGTGGAGTCACAAAGGTCCTCAAGGAAGGGAACAACATACTGCAATGATATTTTAGGATGATTACTCTGGCAGCAAAATGCATATTGCATGATAGTGAAAACACTTTGAAGAAGTTAATAACCTCAGTAATAACAGCTAATGTTTATTTAGCACTTACTATGCCCAGGCACTATTCTAAGCACTTTCCATGTACCATTTCATATAATAATTTATGAGGTAGGTACTATTATCCCCATTTTTCAGATGAGAAAAGTAAAGCACAGAGAAGTGACTTGCCCAAGATCTCCAACGTGGCAGCAGCAGAGCTCCAAAGCCTGAGCACGTATCACTGTACCATACACACTGCAAGACAAGAGTGGCACGGACAGGCATGGAAGAAAATGAGGCTAAGAGAGCCTCTGGTGAAAGCAAAATAATCTGATAGGAGGCAAAGAAAGGAAGCAGTTGAACACAACCCCTAGCTTTCAAGCCACTCCATTTCTCTAGTTGGAAATATTGGTCCCAAGGACAGGAAAACTAGAAAAGAACGTATAAAAAAGAACATAATAAATTCAGTTAGGATCGTGTTTCAAAAGTTGCTAGAAAAGTTGATGACTGGATAAAGGAGTTGAGGGGATAGAAGGCATATAAAGAAAGACATGGAGATGACAATGGTCACAGTAAGATTCTGAGACGAGGAATAGACAGGCTTTGCTAAATTAGGACCATCTGGAGAATAAATTTTATGCTGGAAAGATGAATTAGATTTAGATTATGAAAAATACTGAGGGGAAAGCCGGGACGGCTCAGCGGGTTGAGTGCTCGCTTTGAGGCCATGAGGACCGAGGATCGAATCCCGGCTCCGGCCCAGGCAGGACCCACGTGCTGAACTGGGGAGTTCCCACAGTTCGGTTCTCTAACTGTCTCTGTCTCTGTCTCTCTCTCTATCTGTCAAAAAAGTAAAATAGAAATAACTATGCACTGAAGACAAAAAGATAATTTCTCTCTATAAATGTGAAAAGATAAAAAAAAATAAAAATAAAAAAAAAAAATAATAATATGAAAAATACTGAGCAACAGACTGAGTTTAGAATGAAGGTTTTTAAGCAATGGAGGATTTTATGAATTAACTTTCCCCCATTTGCCCTGAGAATTCTCACTGGCAGCACTTGCAGCTACAGCACTTACCACGATAGCTCGCAGATTACAGTCCTAACCGTATCCCTGAAGTTTCGTGGTTTGAAATTTACCACATGAAAAATTAAATACTGATCATCATATACATTTATTACACTAGAATTAGAGACAAGTTCTGTTTATAGATAACTCCAAGAACAGATTTTATATTGTATTTTCACACAGAAAATCTTGTTTATGTAAAATTAAATGAATGTAGCAGAAAGCTGCAATTTTCTTCTTTCTAAATGGGAAATGGGTTTAAAAAAAGCAATAAACAGAAATGGGATGTCCAAGCACTGCTCCCTGTTCTGCCATGTATCAGCGGCATAACTTTGGGTATGCTGATTTGTTTCCACAGCTATTAAATCGAAGTATTAACCTTCCTTGGTCCAGTCCAAATCTAAAATTCTAGGACTAATAACTTTAAATAGCATATTACCTAGGCCCTGGTTATATTCAATAAACACCTGCAGATTGATCTGTCATTAGTAAGAAAATTAAAGTGAAAAAAATAAAAGACTACCTAGCATTAACTGCTACCACTGCTCCAAAGAGGCAGCTATAAAAATGTACATACTTACCCTTAATCGAGGACATTTGGTTTTGGCCAATACTCCCATAAATATGTCAGGAGCATTAAATTCTTGGAGAAATAAAGCCACGTCCTGAAAATAAAAATGACTATTAACTTGGACGTCGAATATTCAACCCCATACATAGCTTAGGTAATTATAAGAAAATTAATTTCATATATACCTCCTTTCAGGCACAAGGGGGAATTGTGTTAACAGACAAAAGTAATGTTAGAAAAGTAATGTTTTTGGTATCTGGTCCCAAGGCAATGGAACATTTCATAAACAAATCTAAACTAATTGTGATATTCTAAAGCAGGGATGTCCAAACTTTTGGCTTCCCTGGGCCACACTAGAAGAATTACTATTATCTTGGGCCACACAAAAAGTACACTAATAGATGATAAGCTTTAAAAAAAGAAAATAAATAAAAAGCCGGAAAAAAAATCTCATAGTGTTTTAAGAAAGTTTATGCATTGGTGTTGGACTGCATTCAGAGCCACCCTGGGCCTCTTGCAACCCGAGCCGTGGTTTGAACAAGCTTGTTCTAGAGCAAGCATGTCCAATCTGTGGCCCAGGACAGCTCTGAATGTAGCCCAACACAAATTCTTGAAACATGAAATTTTTGTGATTTTTTTTTTTTTAAAGCTTACCGGCTATCATTAAGTGTTAGTATATTTTATATGTGCCCCAAGACAATTCTTTTTACAATGTGGCCCAGGGAAGCCAAAAGGTTGGACATCGCTGTTCTAGAGGGTTGTCCTCTTCTTTCTGCCTTAAATGTATTTATCTTAAATGATCTTACTACCCACCAGGAATTCTCATTAACTCATTCAAACACATTTTCTGCTTGCCAGGTTATCATGCTAGAAGCTGGGGACATGGAAAAAATAAAAGATATTTCCTGTCGTCAAAGACCTTAAAACATGATAGGGCAAACGTAAAAACTGCTACTGGGTCATACCCAAAATAAGAATTTGTGCCTTCAAAATCCTCAATAGAAAAAAAAGTCTTGGGACACCAGGATAGCTCAGCAGGTTGAGCGCTTGCCTTGCAACTGCCAGGTGTGGGGATCAAATCCCAGCCCTGGCCCATGTGAACCCATATGTTGAACTGTGACGCAACTGTAACTGCTGGGATGACAGTGAAGGTTCTGGCCTCCCACGCCGGAGGCCCCCAGTTCAGTTCCTGCACCACGTGGCCCCACATCCACCTGTGTGGAATGAAACCATGTCTCAACTAATGATGTACAACTATGGAGACTGCTCTGGGCCCTCCCTGCTTCTTTGTCTCCCTCCCTCATCTTCTCTTAAACAAAATAAATCTTTTTTAAAAATTGGAGGGGGAAGCTGGGATGGCTCAGCGGCTTAAGCGCTCACTTTACAGCCCCAGAGTCCAAGGATCGAATCCCGGGCCTGGCCCATGAGGACCCATATGCTGAACTGGGATGTGCCCCCAGTTCAGTTATTGCTGGGGCTTATGCAGGAGGCTCCCGGCCCAGTGGCCCAGTTCCTGTACTGCACAGCCCTGTACCCACCTGTGGAGTGAAACTATATGGAAAACTAATGCTGTCAACTATGGAGACTGCTCTGGGCCCTCCCCCTTCTCTCTGTCTCTCTCTCTCTCTCTCTGTCAAAAAGCAATAAAAATAAATGTTTAAAAAAAAAATTTTTTTTTGATCACACTGTAATTGCAGCAGCTTTATACCTCCTTCCTAGAGTTTGCCCAGTTCACAGCACCTAAACAAACACATCACACAGGTGAAGAAATGGGAAGTGGACATGTGACTCAATCTTGTTAGAAATGTGGGCCCCCAAACTAAATCAGTTAGCTGTGAAGATCTGCATTGTAAAGTATTTAAATATTAAGTTCCCGGCTATCTACTGCCTTGGATTTTTACAAAATTTGAGATATATATTTATAATAGCTTAATTTCAACCACAAGAGAGATGTCTTGAGTGAAAATGTACTTCAAAGGGCCCTGAGGGCACCTCAAAGTAGCTGAAACCTGGGTAACCTACATGACTGTTCACTGGAGGAGACATCCTGTACTTATTAAGAGCCTATGGTAAAAGCAAACAGTTATTTTCAAAGATATACTCCAAACTGAAAGCCACAGCAACACACGCTCTCTACTCTATGAGTGTTCAAGCTATTTGTCATATTGGCAACTCTTTGTAGCATGCAGGGACTTATTTATTTAATAATAGTTAATAATTCCTGGAGTAGCATAGGTTGGTGGTTTAACATTATCAACACCGATAACAAGTATTAAATTCCAGGCACAGTGAAGTAGTTTGCAAACTATCTCATTTAATTCTCAAACCAACTCTATAAAGTAGTGATTATTATTAGCCCCATTATACAAATAAAATGAGGTTTTAAAAGGTAAGTAATATGCCCAAGATTAAGGAGAAGAGCCAGGATTTGAACCCAAATGAATGACAAGACCAGGCTCTTAACCAGCACACCATGTATTTGTTCATTCACTCTTCACCAAATGTTACTGTAAAACCCAAGTAATCAGCAGTTTCCGACTCTATGGAAATCAGTGAACACATTAGATAAGGTCTCAGTGCCATGGAGCTTTCATTCTAGAGGAATGAACAAACAATAAACACATAAGCAACTAAACTACATAATTTCTAAGTGCTACAAAGAAGATAAAGAAGATGGTACATGCTAGAAGCTAAGAAATGGGGAGGAGCAGGAGAGGCTACTTCACATATATCAGAGAAATATCTCTGAAAAAGATGACATGCTTTTGAGAAGGAACTTAAATCTATCAGACACAGAGGCTCAAAGCAATCACTGAATCACAAGTAGGTGCTATGCAATAGTGACCAGGTTCTGCCTGGAGCATCTGGGGAGGCATCACAGAGGAGGTGACATTTAAGATGGGCCATAAAAATGAAAGATTTTGCCAGCTGCAGGCCATTCCAGGCAGAGCATGGCATGGACACATGAAAACATTCCAGAAGTTCTGAAAGTCTCTGCTCAAACCCTGAGTGGTAGAGGATAAGGCTGAGACATAATCTCACTGGAGAAACTTTGTCAGTGATCAGTGGACAGCTCAGTTCTATGCAGGTGCTTCAAGAGTTACTATAGAGGGCGAAGAGGAGGCCAAGACCATGACTCTCCTCCCCTCTACCAACAATCTCATTCAAACAGCAGCTCCGTTTCACATATTTTATATTTGAGGATTTCACACTAAAGTTTCATTTAAAAAATAGTTTCAGTTCTTAAAAAGAAATTGTTTTCTAAACCACAGCTCCTCAGTAATTGTAGAACAAGTAGAGAGCTGAACAATACTCTCAACAACTTAATCTAAAAGACAATCCTGAAACTGCAGAATACATATTCTTTTTTAAAAGGTTTATTTTTATTGTTTTTTGACAGATAGACAGAAAGAGACAGAGAGAAGGGGAAGGGCTCAGAGAAGTCTCCATAGTTGACAGCATTACTTTTCCATAGAGCTTCATTCCACAGGTGGGCATAGGGCTGCACAGGGCAGGAACTGGGGAGTGTCCTGCATAGGCTCCAGCAAGAACTGAACTGGGGGCACACCCCAGTTCAGCATATGGGTCCGCCTGGGCCGGGGCCAGGATTCGATCCTTGGGCTCTGGATCTGCACAGCGAGCATTTAACCTGCTGAGCCATCTCAGCTTCCCCCACACTCTTTTTAAGTGAACATGCAATGTTTATTTACCAAGACAATATTCTGGACCGTAAAACAAGTTCCAATACATTTAAAAGGCTTCAGAGTGTTCAGGGACTGCAGTAATGAAAGATATCTGAAAAATTCCAATATTTGAAAATTACACAAAATACGACTAAATAACTCATTAACCAAATAAAAATTAAGGAAAATTAGAAAGTAGACTGAACTAAATGAAACGAAACACAATTTATCAGAAGTTGTGGGATACTGCTGAAGCAATATTTAGAAAAAAATTTATAGTGTAAAATGTTGTGTTAAAAAGAATGGTCTCAGATCAACAACCTTACACTTTAAGAAATTAGAAAAAGAAGAGTAAATTAAACCAAAACAGAAGAAAGGAAATAATAAAGATCAAAATAAGAATGAAACAAAAAACAGTAAAGCAATGAGGAAAAATCAGTAAAACCAAAGGCTTATTTTGTAAAAATCAATAAAATTGTTAAACTTCTAGCCAGACTAACCAGGGGGGAAAAAAGACTTCAGATACAAGTTACTAATATCAGGAATAAGAGAGAAGCCATCACTACAGATTCTATAGATAATAAAGAACACAATACTATGAATAACTTTATTCCAATAAATTTGACAGCTTAGACAAAAATGGATAAATTCCCCAAAGAACACAAACTACCAAAGTAATCTGACCAACCCTATACCTATTAAAGGAACTGAATTTATAGCCTTTCCCACAATACACCAAAAACCAATAAAATGTAAATTTTATAAAGTGAGTTCTATCTTAATTAAAACTGTAATTTTTTTTTTAAAGATTTTTATTGTTTTTGACAGAGACAGAGACAGAGAAGGGGGAGGGCCCAGAGCAGTCTCCATAGTTGCATATCATTGGTTTTTCCACATAATTTCAATTCCATAGGTGGGCATGGGGCTGCACAGGGCAGGAACTGGGCCAGGGTTTCACCCTGATGAGAACTGAACTGGGGGCACTCCCCAGTTCAGCATATGGGTCTGCACGGGCTGGGGCCAGGATTTGATCCACGGTCCCCGGGGCTGCAAAGTGAGTACTTAACCCACTGAGCCATCCCAGCTTCCCCTAATCAATTTTTTAAAAAGTAATAAATACACAAAATGGAAAACAAAATATTATCCCACAAAGAAAATTCTAAGCTCAGATAGTTTCGCTGGTAAACTCCACCACATATATAAAGATAGGCTGACCAGACAGACCATTTTGAACGGTACTGTTCCATTTTAAACAGTATGTATGGTCAACCTAGTCTCACTGGATTAAATTCCAGGTGCCAGTAGGCTGATCATACGTACCATTGAGATGGGACAGTACTGTTGTTTTCTGTCCCATTTAAAATAGTATGATCGATCAGTCTATTAAGAAAAATATAGTATGAGTTCTTCACAAACTCTTCCTGAAAAGTAAAGAGGAAAACTTCCTACTCTGTGAGGACAGAATTACCTTGGTACCAAAACCAGACACCAACAAGATTTGAGTATCTCTCATGGATATATATACAATTTCTAGGGGAAGCCAGAAGGCTCAGCGGGTTAAGTGCTCGCTTTGCAGCCCTGGGGACTGAGGATCAAATCCCAGCCCGGCCTGTGCGAACTCATATGCTGAACTGGGGTGTGCTCCCCATGCAGGAGGTCCCCAGTTCGGTTCTCACCAGGGCAAGCTTCCCATATGAGAGGCCCCCCTGTTCTACTCCTAGCTCGTGAGGGCGTGCCTCCAGGCAGGAGGGCCCCTGCCCAGTTGCCCCCAGTTGCCACCCTGCACAGCCCCTGCCCAACTATATGAAATGAAACCATATTGAAAACTGATGACATACAACTATGGAGACTGCTCTGGGCCCTCCCCCTTCTCT
>PVKE010042771.1:0-13617 GCA_004027555.1 Craseonycteris thonglongyai
AGAGAGAGAGACAGAGACAGAGACAGCTAGAGAACCGAACTGTGGGAACTCCCCAGTTCAGCATGTGGGTCCTGCCTGGGCCGGAGCCGGGATTCGATCCTCGGTCCTCGGGGCCTCAAAGCGAGCGCTCAACCCGCTGAGCCGTCCCGGCTTTCCCCTATTCTATCTTCTTAATGACACACTTTTCTGCTCCTGTGTAGATTGATTCATCTCTGGACCCGGTGCAGTTACTGTCTTGACATCTCTGTTCTCTGTTATCCTGAAGAGTTTCTCTATCTCTTTCATGTTGGATCCTATTTTTGTAGCTCCCGGGCCTTTCTTTTCTCAGTTTATCTCTTGTTCTGGTGAAACACAATTTCTACAGCATCCTGAAAATAGTTGCATGATAGGTAAACTTTTTGAGAACTTTCATTTTTAAAGCTGTCTTTATACTATACCACCTTCTTAATGGCGGGTTTGGCTAGGCCTAGAATTCTACGTTGAAAATTGTGTCTCTTTATAATTCTGATAATAATGCTCCATTCTCTTCTAGTTTCTATTTTAGTATTAAGAAATCCAAAGCCACTTTAATTTTAAAAAATATTTATGTTATTTGAGAGAAGGTGAGAGAGATGGAGAGGGAGAGAGAGAGAGAGAGAGAGAGAGACAGACAGACAGACAGAAACAGAGAGAAGGGGGGAGCAGAGCAGTCATCATAGTTGTACATCATTAGTTGTGACATAGTTTCATACCAAACAGGTGAATATGGTGTGGAGTGGTGTAAGGACCAATCTGGAGGCCTCTGCATAAGAGGCAAGAAACTTTGCTGCCATCTCAGCAGTTACCAGTTGTGCCACAGTTCAGCACATGTGCGTGCATAGGCTGGGGCTGGGACTCAATCCTTGGACCTTGTGGTTGCAAGACAAGTGCTCAGTTTGTCGAGTTATCCTGGCATCTCACCATTCTAATTCTTGATTATTGTATGAACTATGGCTTATTGCTTGTTATGTTTTAAAAAATTTTTTTCCTCAGTGATCTTAAACATCACATACTGTATATTGATATAGGTCTATTTTACCTACTATGTCAGACCTTTGGTAACAATTTTTTAATCTTGTGAGTCATGCTTTTTAATTTTATAAATTTGTCCTGTATTGTTTATGAGGTCTGATGATTAAGTTTCTGCATTCATTCTATAAAATGTGCTACATATCTTGTTGCTAAATACCACTTCAGTCACCATTGAAGTACTCATCTTCGAAAGCTATGTACCAATGCCATCACCTAGCCCACTCTTCAAAGCAATTCTGGAACACTTTTTCTGGAATGGCCATCAGAGCCATTGTAACACCCTTGATGTCCTGAATGTCATCAGAATGTCTTTCTTTCAATATTTGCTTCATCTTGAGTAAAGAAAGAAGTCATTGGGGGTCAGACCAAGTAAATAGGAAGGGTGCTTCAATACAGTTATTTGTTTACTGACTAAGAACTCCCTCACAGACAGTGCTGAGTGAGCTGGTGCACTATCATGATGTAAGAGCCATGAGTTGTTGGCAAAACGTTCAGGTCATTTTTATCCAACTATTTCATGCAGCTTTTCAGCACTTCCAAATTGTCAACTTGGTTGACTGTTTGTCCAGTTGGTACAAATTTATAATGAATAATTCACTGATATTGTTTTGGCTCTTGATTTGGACTAATGGGACTTTTTTGGTCATAGAGAATTGTCTGACTTCCATAGTGTACTTCAATGCTTGGTGTCAGGGTCATATTGGTACACCCATGTTTCATCACTGGTGATAAATAATATAGCCCAAAGCATCATCTTGCCTGTCTAAAAGGTTTTGCCAAACTTTAACTCACCTTTGCTTTTGTTTATCAGTCAGCTCCTTGGAGACCATTTCTGCACACACCTTTCTCATGCCAAGATTTTCAGTTAAGATTTTTCTAATTGTTTGTCTATCAATGTTTACTTGGTCTGTTATGACTCTCATAGTCAACTGATGATTTTGGCACACAATTTGATGAATTTTTGCAATGTTTTTGTCAGTTCTACTCATTATTGGCCACTCTGACCTCCCTTCATCAGTGACACTTCCTCTTCCGTCAGAAAAACTTTTAATCCATTTGTACACTGTTGTTTTCTTCATGCCATTATCTCCATAAACTTAGACTAACAAGTCCCTGATTTCACTTCCACATTTACCAAGTTAACAGGAAATTTAATGCTTTTTTGCTATAATTCAAGCTCCAACTTTCTTCTGCTAGCACACGAAGACACAACCATATTGAATGCCCCTGAGCAAGTCACCACCACACGTCAAATTGAACACAGCTGTGCGACACTGATATCAGGGTTATAAAACACCACCGAGTTGTTTGTACAGTGCTGCCAATGTAAGCTCATGGTGGGTGGCAAGCTCGTGAACTTAATTGTCGGAACTTATATTTAATAGCTTTTTTTTCCCCCTCTCTATTTTTCTTCCTGGAACTCATATTGTTTTGATGTTAGACCTAATAAATTGACTTCTATTTAAAAAAAAAAAAATTGCATAAGGGGATAAACGGAGTCCTTTGAAAAGCCAAGGGAAGGGATAAAACTTCTCCCTACTCCACCCATCAGGCCTGACCATCTATTTTGTTTGTTTTTTATTTATTTTATTGTTTTTGACAGAGAGATAGAGACAGAGAGAGGCAGAGAGAAGGGGGAGGGCCCAGAATAGTCTCCATAGTTCTAGGTCCTCAGTTCTTGACATGGTTTCATTCCACACAGGTGGGCGGGGGCCCCACAGGATGGGAACTGGGCTGGGGGCCTCCAGCATGGGAAGCACACCCGAATGGGCCGGGCTGCAATTTGATCCTCAGCCCCCAGGGCTGCAAAGCAAGTGATCAACTTGCTGAGCCATCCCAGCTTCCCCAGGCCTTACGATCTTAGTTAAAACTTTGAACTCCTCCCTCCTTCATGCTCCATAAGACATACCAATTGGTTTCCAAGTCTTTCCTATCAATCAGAAAAATTGGTCCCCTTCTTTCTGTACCCTTCACCCCATGCCTCTGTTGAGTCCAGCCTCTGATCAGCAATTCTCTGAATTATTCAAAGCCTTTAAGAAAATAACATGTACATTATTTGTTTATTTTATAACCAACACATAGTCTCATAGAAAAATTAGAAAATACAAATGGATTGGAAAAACATTTACTATCACTACCATGATATAACCCCATTTTGATTTATTTTTAAAGGATTATTTTATTGTTTTTGACACAGAGAGAGGCAGAGACAGAGAGACAGAGAGAAGGGGGAGGGCCCAGAGCAGTCTCCATAGTTGCCGGTCATCAGTTTTCAACATGGTTTCTTTCCACATAGCTGGGTGGGGACCATGCTGGGCGGGAACTGGGCTGGGGACCTCCCACATGGAGGTGTGCCCCTGTAAGCCAGGGGCAAGAAACAAACTGGGGGCCTCCCCCATGGGAAATACACCCCAGTTCAGTACATGGGTCCGCATGGGCTGGGGCCGAGATTTGATCCTCGGTCCCCAGAGCTTCAAAGTCAGCACTTAACCTGCTGAGCCATCCCAGCTTCCCCCCCATTTTGATTTTTATCTTTCTAGATTTTCTCCTATGTTTATACATACTAATAAATGTATATTTACAAAATTAGGATCATACCATAATTTTGGAAACCTGTTTTTGTCACTTCCTATGTTCTGTACATATTTCTATAATAAACATCTACATTCATTTTTTTAAAGATTTATTTTTTTGTTTTTGACAGAGAGAGACAGACAGAGAGAAGAAGGAGGGCCCAGAGCAGTCTCCACAGTTGCATGTCATTAGTTTTCTACATAGTTTCACTATATAGGTGGGCACAGGGCTGTGCAGGGCAGGAATCATCCAGGGGCTTCCCACATGGGAAGCCCCAGTTCAACATATGGGCCCGAGATTTGATCCTTGGTCCCCGAGGCTGCAAGATGAGTGCTCAACCCACTGAGCCATCCTGGCTTCCCCTACATTATTTTTATAGATGCTTAGTATTTAGGTTAATTCCTGTTCTTCACAGTGATAAACAATGCTGAGCTGGGGTGAACATGTTTGTAGTGCTTTCATTACACACTTGTTCAACCATTTCTTTAGGTCTAATTGCTATAAGGGGAATTACTGAGTCAAAGGAAGTCACATATGTAAGGCATTTTGTGCATATTAACAAATTGCTCTGCAGAAAAGACTCTTGGGAATGCCAGAATAGCTCAGGTGGTTGAGTGCTTACTGTGCAACAGCAGTGTATGGGGATCAAATCCTGGCCCTGGCCTGTGCAAACCCTGTGATTAACTGAGGTGCTACTATATCCACCCAGATGGTGGCGAAGGTTCTTGCCTCCCATGAGGGAGGCCCCCAGTTCAGTTCCCACCCTGCAAGGTCCCACATCAACCTGTGTGGAATGGAACCATGTCACAGTTGATGATGTACAACTATGGAGACTGCTCTGGGCCCTTCCCCCTTCTCTCACCTCTAAAAAGAAAACTCTTGGCTGGTCTTTGTGTTAAGTGTAGAGATGTCATGAATTAATGATGACAAAATATCCATTTACATGTTTATTAACTCCAACAAATCATGCTTGGCCATTCATGTGATAAAGTGGGGCTTGTTTGGAGAAAGCCCCACCATGGGTTTACTTTGGGGCAATGTATGGTGGACAGCAGTTTTTCTATTTAGTAATCATCTGAATTAGTTCTTTTTTTATCTTGCTATGTCTTTTTTTTTTTTTAATATTTATTTTTATTGTTTTTTGACAGATATATATATATATATATATATATATATATATATATATATACACACACACACACACACAGAGACAGAGAGAGAACTGAACTGGGGGAGCTCCCAGTTCAGCATATGGTTCCGCACGGGCCGGGGCTGGGATTCGATCCGTGGTCCCCGGCGCTGCAAAGTGAGCACTTAACCCACTGAGCCATCCCGGCTTCCCCTTGTTATGTCTTCATAGTTCCCTGTGGCAAGCACTCCTAAGGGGTTTCTATATATTTAAAGATTTTTATTTTTATTGTTTTTGACAGAGAGAGAGAAGGGGGAAGGCCCAGAGCAGTTTCCATAATTGCACATCATTAGTTTTCTACATAGCTTTCATTCCACAGGTGGGTGTGGGGCTGCACAGGGCAGGAACTGGGGGGGGGGGGGTTCTCCCACATAGGAGGCACGCCCCTGTGAGAACCGACTAGGGGCACACCCCAGTTCAGCATATGGGTCCTGCCCAGCCAGGGGCCTCCCACATAGGAGGCATGCCCCTGTGAGAACCGAACTGGGGGCACACCCCAGTTCAGCATATGGGTCCACATGGGCCTCAGCCAGTATTTGATCCTTGAACCCTGGGACTGCAAGATGAGTGCTCAACCCGCTGAGCCATCCCTGCATTCCTGCATATATATATATTATATATATTTATTTATTTTAAGATTTATTTTTATTGTTTTTTGACAGAGAGACAGAAGGGGGAGGGCTCAGAGCAGTCTCCATAGTTGACAGCATTAGTTTTCCATATCGTTTCACTCCACAGGTGGGCATGGGGCTGCGCAGGACAGGAACTGGCCCCGGAGCCTCCTGCATAGGCCCCGGCAAGAACTGAACTGGGGGCACACCCCAGCTCAGCATATGGGTCCGCCTGGGCTGGAGCTGGGATTTGATCCTTGGGCTCCTGGGCTGCAAAGCGAGCGCTCAACCTGCTGACCCATCCCAGCTTCCCCTGCGTCTATATATTTAGAATTCAGTTCAGGCTCAGATTTAATAACTCTAGGCTCTGTCTTCTCAAAGTCCAACAATTCTCAACCATTCAAATTAAGTATTATCATTCCCAGTTTACAGTTCAGGAAAGAGAAGCCACTTCCTGCAGGTCAGACAGTAAGTAAACAACAAGACCAGGAATCAAAATTCTGAGTGTCCTTAAAAAAATATGTCCACAGCCACTACAATCTACAGAAGGTATCTTTCCATACTGCACTCCTATCATACGTTGTTCACCAGGTTAGTATAGGATCTGTCACATCATCTGTATATTTCTATATTCTACTGGGCTGAGAGCTGAGTAGTTTCTTTATTATTTCAAAGGCCTAGACTGTGTCTAGAAATTGGTGGGTGGTCCCTAAGCATGTGCTTGATCTGTGATTCCTGTTTCCGTCAGTGTTTAACATCCACTCATACCAGGCACACAAAATCAAGCACTCATTCGTACAGATTAGATAAGAACTCTTTCTACTCTCCCGCTATAGGTGCATGTAATCCTCATGCCCTTATAGCTCTTTTTCATGATTTGTGTTTGCCCCTTTAAACTGGTGGTGCCCCAAGGACAAATCTTGTGAACTTTTCACCTCTTTATCCCAAACTCTTGGCTTGGCACTGAAGTGCTAATAAATGTGAATATGTAAGTCTTCATTATCCCTCCCCGTCGCTAGATGGCTGCAGACTTTTCCAGGCATTCCTCCTCCCTAAAGACAAGCTCTACCAAAGTACAGAAACTGGGAATCATGGGGATCATACCCCTGGTCTTCTGGAACACAGCCCCAGCCAGGGCCCCACCAAGCTGGGGAACAGGGTTTCAGGTTTCAGCCGCTCCCTGGGCTTGGCCTTTGTAGGGCTGTCGACCTGTTCGTAGTCTCACCCTGGCCTCTTTCTTTACGTGTCTCTTTGTTTCTGCCTGTTTCATTGTCTTTGTTCCTCCTCCTCTGGGCTCCTCTCCAGGCTAGCCTTTTCTTACTGCTCCTCCCCTCTGATTCAGTGACTTTACCTCTTACCTGTCTCTACATCTCTTTGCCTCTGAAGGCCAATCTTTTGCTCGGGTAGTTTTGGCCTGCCGCGAGCTGTCTCTCTCTCTCCGCCTTTGCGTCTTCTCTAACTCTGGGCTGCTGGGTTACGACTTTTATGAGTCTGTGGTTCAAGGGTCTCTGTTCCGGGTCCCAGGTCTGATTCCATCAGTCCGCCCCACCCTAGGCGGGTCTCTAGCAGCATGCGCCTCTAGCCTGGGTCTCCCCGCCGCGGCCCCTCCCCCACCCCGGCCCGCGGCCTCTGCGACCCGCCTGGCTTTGTTTCCTGCGTCTCGGCGCCCCGCCCCGCCCCATCTGGGGTCTCCGCCGCCCTCCGCCGCCCTTTGTCTGCCTGGGCCTTTCCCCCCATCCCTTTCCCAGGGTCCGTATTTGGATCTCTTTGTCTCTCCCCGCCCGTGCGGTGGGCGCTGCTGGCCGACCCTGCAGGTGGGCGCGAGTGGACCAACACAGCGACAATTAGAGCCTTCGGCCTGCATCGCCCAGTTCCAGCCCAGAAGCCACACGGTTAATACCACCGAGCTCGGGCCACCGTCCTCGGCTCAGAGTCGCCCCGGCCGCGCCCCGCGGCCGCCCGCCGGCTCCCGAGCTCGGGCGCCCCAGCAGGCGTGCGGCTCCTCCCAGGTCCTAGAGCGGCCCGGCGCGGCCCTGCTCTTCCGCCTCCAGTCCCCGCCCACGGCGCCCTCCCGGGTGGACGCGGAGCCTGTGTCCCGGGGCCGTCGGCGGCTCAGGCACCCGATCCCTGCGGAGGAGCTCCGGAGCGCACCGTGGTGGCGGAGCCCGAGGTGGCCGGGAGGTGAGAGGCGGCTGCGTGCCGGGAGGAGAGCAGGTGCAGGGGTGGCCGGCGGCGCGGGCGGGGGTCACCGGGAGCCGCGCCCCACGCTGCACGGTGCCCGCGCCAGCCGGCAGAGGGCCGCGGCAGGGCGCCGCGGGCCGCACATGGCTGTGACCGTGGGATCGTGTGTGTGTTGTGTGTCCCCTTGCTCAGGGCGGCTTGTCGGCGATGGAGCGTGCAGTGGAGCCCTGGGGCTCAGACCCCCGTGGCCCGGAGGAAAGGGAGCCGCTGAGAGCCTCCCGCACAGGTGAGGGCCACGGCGATGCGCCGCCATGGTCAGGTACTGGTCGGGTGTGAACCCCAAGGGTATGCTCCACCTGGTCCACACAGAAAAATCGGACTGGAACTGTGCTTCCAGGGAGAGTGGGGAGGGGAGCAAAACCCGAGGGAGGGAGTCAGCGTTTCTGTGCACCTACTGTGCACCAGGCCGGGAGGGCTGTAATCGCTAGGACTGCCTTCCCCTCCAGCAGTCATCACCATCTTCACTGCCTCTGCCCTACTTTATGCCTCTTTTTTTTATATCCCCGATTGTAACAGCCTCCCGCTCAGCCCTTTTCTTTCCAGTGATCACTCCGCAGCCACACTGATCTAAACCCAGATCTAATCTGGTCTCCCCTTCTCTAAAATCTACCTTAGCTCCCTTCTGCTTACTAATTAAATCCTTAGCATAGTGTCCAATCCAAACCCTAGTCCCAACATCCCTTACCAGTTTTATCCTCCATTCCTCTCCACAGTTTACTCTATTCTAGCTGTGAAAGCCTGTCTCAGTCTCCTGTTTCCCATCTCTCTTGTCTCTGTGTCTCTCTCTCTGTCTCTCTCCAGCAGTTATTCTGAGCCCTCATGTATAATTATTTGTGTTTTACTGTATCTCTTACTAACCCTAAGCATCTTGAGGTACTGTTGGGTATCTGGGACCTCTCAGGTAAATACAAAATGACTGAATAAATTACAGAATGAACTACTATAAAAAGATATAATAGAAATAGCAATTACAGGGTTTTCAGATAAAGGCAGTATAATGTAGTGGTTAATATAGGCTTGAGGATCAGACAAACAGACCTGAGTTAGAAACCTGGCTTTGCTACTTTGTAGCCTTTCTAACCTTGAGCAAGTGACTTAAATTCTGAATCTCCAAATAGGGATAGGAATAGTAATATTACCTCACAGGATTGTTTGCAAGGGTTCAGTAATGCTCAGTTCAATGACTGGCACATATTAAGGGCATGGTAAAAGAAAGTGACTATTATTAATGAGAGGCACAGACAATAAATGCTTTAGAAATTCAGAGGCAAGAGTGAGAGAGATCCCTGTGACCACAGATTGTCAAGGAAGCGTTTTGGAGAGCTTGCAGTAGAAGATAGGAGCTGAGCCAAAGGGCAGATCTACAACTCCCTTTTCTTTCCCCAGGTTTAGGGAGTGAGAATGTGGAAATGTCTCAAACAGATGAGTTTGAACATACACCACAGGAGGATGACTTGGGGTTCAAGGAAGATGAAGATCTGGCCTCCAGTCATGAAGTAGGAAATGCCTCTCTCAAACCTGAAGGCATCCAGACCTGGGATGACTTGTGGGTCCAGAGAGAGGTACCAGGAAACTCTCAGGCTCAGGACAGAGGCATCCGGCTCCTGGGAGAGCCACGCTGGGGTCAGGCTAGTGATCGGGCTGCTGTGTGTGGTGAGTGTGGCAAGAGCTTTCGGCAGATGTCAGATCTGGTGAAACACCAGCGGACCCACACGGGGGAGAAACCCTACAAGTGTGGGGTCTGTGGCAAGGGTTTTGGGGATAGCTCTGCCCGTATCAAACACCAGCGAACTCATAGTGGTGAAAAGCCCTACAGAGCCCAATTACTAGCCCAGGGCCCCCCAAAGATTTCTCGGTCCAGGATCCCTGCTGGTGAGCGCCCCACTATCTGCGGTGAATGTGGCAAGAGCTTCCGGCAGAGTTCTGACCTGGTGAAACACCAGCGGACACACACGGGTGAGAAGCCCTACAAGTGTGGCATCTGTGGCAAGGGCTTTGGCGACAGTTCTGCCCGCATAAAGCACCAGCGGACACACCGTGGGGAGCAGGCCCCTCGGCCTGTGGTGTCCCAGCAACAGCCATCTCGAGCAGCCACGGCAGCTGCACAGGGACCCAAGGCCCAGGACAAGCCATATATGTGCACCGATTGTGGCAAAAGATTTGTGCTCAGCTGCAGCCTTCTGAGTCACCAGCGCAGTCACCTGGGACCCAAACCTTTTGGCTGCGATGTGTGTGGAAAGGAATTTGCCCGGGGCTCAGACCTGGTGAAGCACCTGCGAGTGCACACAGGAGAGAAGCCCTATCTCTGCCCTGAGTGTGGCAAGGGCTTCGCCGACAGCTCTGCCAGGGTGAAGCACCTCCGCACCCACAGTGGTGAGAGACTTCATGCCTGCCCGGAATGTGACCGCACCTTCAGCCTCAACTCTACCCTGCTCCGTCACCGCCTCACTCACATGGAGCCCCAGGACTTCAGCTTCCCAGGCTACTCCCTGGTCCCCCTGATCCCCAGCCCACCCCCCAGCTCAAGCCCACCACCACCTCCTCTTGGCACCAGCCCCCCGCTGACACCTCGAAGCCCTTCACATTCAGGAGATGGGCCTTTTGGTCTGCCTGGCTTGGAGTCAGAGCCTGGGGGCCCACAGGCTGGGGAGCCACCCCCACCACTAGAGAGCGACAAGCCCCACAAATGTCCTGAGTGTGGGAAGGGCTTCCGCCGAACCTCAGATCTGGTGAAGCATCATCGTGTGCATACAGGAGAGAAACCCTACCTCTGCCCTGAATGTGGCAAGGGTTTTGCTGATAGCTCAGCCCGTGTCAAGCACCTCCGCACCCACCGTGGTGAATGGGCGCAGCCACCACCACCATCCACTTTCTTGAGGCCACATAACCCTCCTGGCCCAGCACCCATGACCCCTCAACCCCGAGTCCGGGCCCAGCCCTCTGGACCCATCCAGCTCCATGTGTGTGGTTTCTGTGGAAAGGAGTTCCCCCGGAGTTCAGATCTGGTTAAACATAGGCGCATACACACTGGGGAGAAGCCATACAAGTGTGCAGAATGTGGCAAGGGTTTTGGTGACAGCTCTGCCCGTATTAAGCACCAGCGTGGGCACCTGGTCCTGAAGCCCTTTGGGATAGGGGATGATGGTCAGGCAAGGCCCATCAAGGAGGAGCCACAAACAGAACTAGAATAATGGGGTCCAGGGAGGGTGGAGGCCCAGGAGACCAAAGGGATGGTATCTATTGCTTAAGCAGAAAAGAAGACATGGGAGGTGGTGGGAGGGAGATGGAGGGGAAGAAATGGGAGAAATGACTAAAGATAGGAGAAAATAACCTTGAAGCTCAGGAAACTCCCAGCTGGGCTTAGGACCTTGCCAGTGTGTTCTATATACCCCTAGCTCCTAGAACACTGCCAAGTACACAGTAGGCACGCAAATACTTGTTGAATTAATAAGCTGTCCTTAGTGTGAAGACTCTTAAGGAAACTTAAATTCCTGCTACCTCTTAACCTGTAACAATTGATCCTTCCCACCCTTGCCCCTGGGAGACCAGCACCTGAAACATGGTTTGTTTGAATTTAATGAGCTGCAACAAAGACTTCTGGAGTTTAGGGTGACGCGATTAGGCAGGGCATCTTGATCATCCTGATGAAAGTTACTGTATGGCAGGGAGTTCTGAACCTTGGGCCATTGCATGTAGTCTTGACCAGAAAAAGCACTCTTGGAGAGAGCCCAGATTTATCTGTCCTGGAGAACCCAACCCCACCCTGCCACCTGTACACTGGAAGACCGTAAGGCAGAAGGAGCGCTCCTCTGGATGCCAGTGCCGATCTGATGGACATCAGCAGAGACAGTGACTGGGAGGAGGGCAGGACTGCAGGAGAGGAGGCCAAGGAAGCTCCAAGGCCAGATAGCCACATCTCTTGTGTCTCCTTGCCAATAAATGGCTTCTTGTCTGATGTTTGAACTTGTGTGTGTGGTGTGAAGGGCCACAACAGGCAAAACCCCCAAGCTGTGTGTAAATTTGTGACGGGCCCTTGCCCTGTGAGCTGGTCAAATGAAGTCTTGGAATAGTCAGCTGCTTTTTAGTCACCAGGTCTGTCAGCTGCTCCTCAGACCTGAGATCTTTTTATTTTTTTAAGATTTACTTTTTGGTTTTGATAGAGACAGAAGGGGGGAGGGCACAGAGCAGTCTCCATGGTTGTACCTCATTAGTTTTCATTCCACAAGTGGGCTCCAGGCTGCATAGGGCAAGAACCAGTAGTGGAGGTGGATAGGGAGGCAGAGGGGCTCCCCTAGGGGAGGCACGCCCCAGCAAGCCAGGGTCCTCCCACATGGGAAGCGCTGCTGGGGTGGGAGCCGAACTTGGAGCTTCCCACATAGGAGGCTCCACCTGGTGAGAACTGAACTGGGGGCATACCCCAGTTAGCGTAACCTACCGCATGGGCCGGTGAAGGATTGGATATTTGGACCCCGAGGCTGCAAGATGAGTGCTCAACCCCGCTGAGCCATCCCAGCATCCCCAGGACCTGAGTTCTTGAAGCCCACAGGTGCCACCTACGCCACACCATCCAGCGCGACCCTAAAAAAGAAGATCCCGCGATGCCACGTGGTGGGGGAGTTCAGTGAATGCTGTTGCTATGGCGACAGATAGTGAAGTGTGGCTCTAGCACATGCACAGCAGGCCCACCTATGGGGAAACCCCAGCTCCCTAAGACCCTTTTTATTTGTCCAAAAACATGTCATTTGGCTGCACTGCCCAAAGAGGGCAAAGAGGATATCTCTATCCCCCGGAAAAGGCAACCTATTCCCCAGTGACTCATGCGTCATTAGGAGCAGGACTCCCATTTAGCTTTTTCCAAAGAGGGCTGACTGGCCAAGGACAAAAAAAGACTAGTGCTGTTCACCCACCTACAAAATAAAGTATAAAACTGCTTTGCAACTTCACTGGTTGGCGTCTCAGCTAATTTGCCTGCAAGAATGGGTTAAGAGAAACTCTGGAGATCTTAACTTGGGACAGGCTTGCCTAGAAACCAACGAAAGCTTAGAGTGCATTTCCTTCTGGTCCCCCCTGCCGAGTTGTTATACACAAGTAAAATCCTGGAGTTTTAAGTTCAGGCCTAGGATTCTTGGAGGCTTTGGTTCTCAAGTCCACACATACCCATAGGCCTGATTTGGAGGACTTTGGGGGCTTTTGGAAGATCCTCCCTGCTGGCTTCCCTGTCTCTGCTTACCAGGCTGGCCCTGTAGCAGCCTATAGTGAACTTTAAGATTATATCTGCTCTGACCATGTCACTCCCCAATTAAAAATCCTGCCCTATCTCCACATGTCTTCTTTGTAAAAATGGAACTTTTTTTTTTTTTTTTATTTTATTGATTTTTGACAGAGAGAAACAGAGACAGAGAACGACAGAGAGAAGGGGGAGGGCCCAGAGCAGTCTCCATAGTTGATATTAGTTTTCCATGTAGTTTCACTCCACAGGCGGGCACAGGGCTGCACAGGGCAGGAACTGGGCCGGGAGCCTCCCACATAGGTCCCAGCAAGAACTGAACTGGTGGGGAAGCCGGGATGGCTCAGTGGGATGGCTCAGTGGGATGGCTCAGTGGGTTAAGCACTCACTTTGCAGTGCCGGGGACCGAGGATCGAATCCTGGCCCCGGCCCGTGCAAGAACTGAACTGGGGGCAGTTCAGCATGTGGGTCCGCATGGGCCGGGGCCAGGGTTCGATCCTGTCCTTGGGACTTCAAAACGAGCGCTTTACCCGCTGAGCCATCCCAGCTTTCCTGGAACTTCTTTTTTTTTTTTTTTTATATCTTTTTATATTTATAGAGAGTAATTATTTTATCTTCAGTGCATATTTATTTTTATTTTACTTTTGACAGATAGAGAGAGAGACAGAGACAGAGACAGCTAGAGAACCGAACTGTGGGAACTCCCCAGTTCAGCATGTGGGTCC
>PVKE010042772.1:0-13618 GCA_004027555.1 Craseonycteris thonglongyai
ATTATAGCCATTCTAACAGGTGTAAGATGGTATCTCATTGTGGTTTTTATTTGCATCTCCCTAATTGCTAGTGAAGTGGAGCATGTTTTCATATATCTGTTGGCCATATGTGTGTCTTCATGAGAGAAGTGTCTGTTAAGGTCATCTGCCCATTTTTTAATTGGATTGCTTGTTTTTTTTCTTGTTGAGTTGTACAAGTTCTTTGTATATTTTTGATATTAGCCCCTTATCAGAGGCATTGTTTGCAAATATTTTTTCCCAGTTGGTTTGTTGCCTCTTTGCTTTGTTGATGGTTTCCTTTGCAGCGCAGCTTTTTAGCTTGATAATGTCCCATTTGTTTATTTGTGCTTTTACTTCCCTTGCCATTGAGGTCAGATTCATAAAGTCCTCCCTGAATCCCAGGTCTATAAGTTTAGTGCCAATGTTTTCTTCTATGCAATTGATTGTTTCCTTTCTTATTTGAAGGTCTTTAATCCATTCTGAGTTAATTTTGGTGTACGGTGAGAGATTGCAGTTCACATTCAACCTTTTGCATGTGGTTTTCCAATTTTCCCAGCACCATTTACTGAAGAGGCTTTCTTTTCCCCACTGTATATTTTTTGCTCCTTTGTCAAAAATAATCTGTCCATATATTTGTGGGTTTATTTCTGGGTTTTCAATTCTGCTCCATTGGTCCATGTGTCTGTTTTTTTGCCAGTACCAAGCTGTTTTGATTACTGAGGATTTGTAGAGACATATTCTTCTTTTTCAAAAAAAGGGTTCTTATTTTCAGGGAAAGAAACCTGTACTAGGATTCTGAAAGAGTAGAGTAATGTAAAAAACTACTATATTCAGATTATTTGGTCCTAATGGGAAACTATAAGATCCAGAAAGGTCACATGACTTAGCCAGAGTCCCACAGCTCATTAATAGTAGAGCTGGAACTAGAATACATATATCTTGCCAGCTACTTAGTTGAGTTTGGAGATGATGTCTTAATCAAGTTCACAGTGATATGTAATACCCTTTGCATCAATAGAGTAGATCACTAGAATGTAGGACAGATGAATGAGCAGGCAAGCCCCTTGGTCACTTCTCAACTCATCTCCCACCTAGCAAATTTTCACTCAATGATCAGATAAAATCATTAGTTGTGATTGTATCAGGGGCATTGCTCAGGCTTTACACCCTCCCTTTGGACTCCATGAGCAATGAGAAAGCACGCCCCATGTACTATGGAGAGTGGGAAACTGGGAAAGATTTTTAAAAGTGTACAAACTGATTCTTTTAGATATAAATGACTTTAGTTAGAATTATATACAGTATTTCACATTGTCTTTCATGATGTTTATTCCTGATACTATTTTTAGACCACAGTGTGAAAAAATGTCCTGTCATTAATTCAGGGCTTTTTTTAAGCCTTTTCAGTACTTCTGCTATTTTTCACATATTTCTTTTACTGTGACTTGTTTTAAAATTTCTAATATGATGCCACTGATATTTTAATGTTACATATCAGCTTGCAGCTATAGTCCTTTTCTTGTTTGAGAATCTTCTTTGCCAGTGCTCATCAAATTTTTATATATAACTTAATTAAAGTTTTTATTAATTCAGAGTGATTTGGATGAGATATTCGGGGAAAATAACAATGTTATAACTTTGCTCCCTGAGGAGTTTATAGTTTACTTGGGGAGGTAGATAACTATCATGCGATATGGCAAGCCTCATATGATGAGGGTAAGAACACAGCACTTAGGGGACCTTTAGCCAAGCCTGTGACCCAACTTTGGAAAACCAGAGAAGCAGCCAAATCTTGTTTATTCTAATTTGATCTTGGACAATTCAGAGCACACTCTGAGGGTCTAATCGTGCTTTGTTATAGGAAATAATCATCACTCTACTATAGTTTTATAAAGGTTTTTGTCAGCCATTTTAGGAAAACAATGATGAACAGTCCCTTTTATCTATAGAGATTATATTACATATTTCTTTACTTCTTTCTCACCTTTGCTTCATTGTCAAATTGTACAGCTTTTGCTTCCATTTTGACAAATTGTCACTGTATGACAGTCTCTACATTGTTTTTTCTACTCTGATTCTTTGAATACTTTCATAAATCAACATCCATTTCATTTTTACAGGTACTCCTTATTAGTGTTAACTTCTTGTTTAAGCTTCCAGCGTGGTCCTTTGTTCCACACAGAAGCTCTAGCCAAATAGAAGTACTTTTCTTTATCTTTGGTGTAGCACTCCCCCACTGCTCCCCCAATGACTTCTCATTCTAGGTACATAATGTCCCAGAGCTCTCTAACTCATCGTTGAGGATCTTGAAGTGGCAATAATTCCTGTCTATAAAAGACCAGTTGAGGGTTTATGATGAACAAGAAAGCTAAATGAAATCCCCAACTACATTTTTTGGTAGTAAAAAAAAAAGTACTACTGCAGATGAAGATGTCATGACTGAGGCTGGCCTTCAATGACATGAGGCTGGGAGCTGTCTTGTTCACAGAGAAAGCCTTTTTCTCAATTTTTTACAGTATAAATCTCTACTCCCTTTAGGAAAACATCTATCCCTTGTTCCCAGGAGTTTGTTCTCTTCAGGCATTTGTCCTGTGCATTGCAATCTTACACAGGCCATCCATGGGGCAAAATGAGGACAGGTTTTCAAAGTTCTTTGCCTTTCAAATCTGCAGGCCCATCCCTAGATCTCCCAGCTTTTAGTCTCCAACCCTACCCATAATCCCATGATACCTCTGTCACTCATCCAAAAATGGAATGAGATCTGGTTCTGAAAATTAATTGTGAATTGAGGTTTACTTCTAATGGAGTTTTTCCCTCATCATGGATTAGTAGAAAACTCCAATATTCCATGAGAGAGCTTGCACTGAAAGAGTTTGCCATGCTAGAAACAGCCACACTTACATTTTTATGTGCGTGGCCTTTTCTAAAAGCACAATGCTAACATGTGATTTCCCGAGTTAACACATTTTTATTTAAGATTTATTTTACTGTTTTTGACAGAGAGAGAGAGAGAGAGAGGCAGAGAGAAGGGGGAGGGCCCAGAGCAGTCTCCACAGCCATACGTCATCAGTTTTCAACATAGTTTCATTCCACACACGTGGGCTCGGGGTATGCAGGGTGGGAGCCAGGCCAGTGGCCTCTCCCATGGGAAGTGCTCCCCAGGTGGGAACCAAACTGGGGGCCTCCCACATGGGCAGTATTCTCTCATTGTGGTTTTTATATGAACTTTCTTTTTTTTTTTCATTCAATTGCAAACATTTTAATATCTTTTAATTAAAATACAAAAATAATATATTGTCTTAATTAGCATTAGCTACTGAAACAAACAATGCATTTCAGTTTATTTCTCACTCATATGATAGAAGAATGTGAATAAACTCTCTTTTAAGTAGTTACTCAAAAACTCGGAGTGCTTCTATCTAGTGACTCACAGGTCAATCTGGTATTTACTAAATAGCAAGCAGGGGAAAGATTGCAGAAAAATCAAACTGGATATTTGCCCATCTAGGTACCACATATGTCACTTCCACTCAAATTCTATATACTAGAGCTAATCTCATGGCCAATCCAACTGCAAAGGGATGCTGAGGAGTGCAGAGTAGATCAGGGCTATCCATGAGCACCAGCTGACTCTGTCAAGGTTAGGAAATGGAAAGCAAAATATTTATCACTTTTGAACATGGTTATTACTTTATATGAACTTTCTTGGTCGCTAATGATACTAAGCTTCTTTTTGTGTATTTATTGCTTATTTACATATCTTCTTTGGAGAAATGCCTATTTAAATTCTTTTCTCATTTTTAGGTTATTTGCTTTTTATTATTAAGTTGTAAAAGTTCTTTATATATTCTAGATATGAATCACATATATGCCTAGTAAATATTTTCTTTTCTCACATGCTCTTTTTCAATATGATTTTGATATTTCTCTTTCAATCTGAGCTGACTCTTCGGCTCATTTGCCCAAGAATATGTTGTAGGAGTGATGCTGAGTAACTTCTGAGTCTGTATCTTAAGAGATCTTCAGATTATGCCTTCAAATTTAGAAAAACTCCTTCTTCTTGGAACCTAGCTGTCATGCTGCAGGAAAGCCCAAATAGCCATGTGGAAAGAACTGAGTACCATGGCCAGTTGCTCTAATTGAGCTACCAGCCATCTGAGTCAGGCCATGTGGCCCTGCCAGGTAGTCCAGCACCCCAGTCACTGCCACATGAAGGAGAAGAACCAACAGATGAGCCCTGACCCAGTATCTGACTCAGAATCATGAGGGGGGAAAAATATGTTGTTTTAAGCAACTAGATTCTTTAAAAGTTTGTTTCACAAAGTAGACAATTGAAACACTGGGAAAGTGACTATTTATGTCTAGTTCAGAAATAAAAGCTTTGTAATTTACTGTAGAAAATAGGATGTTCTTAGATGATATAATTGGCACCCTACGTCTTAAATATATAGATATTCAGAGATTGTTCAGGCATTTAGGCAGTAGTGACAGCTCGACTGTTATATCACCTCAAATTTAAACCAAATACCCTGAGACTTTGAAATGCATCTAAAAGTGGAATTCCCACATCCAAAAACAATTCATGGTATAGTTTGTGGAGCTGCAGCTATGCTTAACTACCCAGCTACTAAGTAAGTACTCAATATTAAGAATCAGAGACCTCCTGTATTTAGCTCCTCTGGTTCATAGATAAAGGAGGGCCTGCTTAAAACCAGGAACTCCTATGGAATTCCAGTTATTCTAATAGTCACTCAGGGAAAAGACAGTTCATCTTAAAATCATCCTCCTGAGACCCAGAGTCCCATAGGGTGTGTCCTTCAGCTCCCTTCCCAGTGGGAAAGAAGGGTGAGAAAGAAGGGTGAGGCTGGTGGATGGGCTTCCTCATCACCATCCCTTCAGCCAACACAGCTTGGTTTTCTTCTGACTTAAATTTGGGACTAAAGAAAGGACTCATTCTTTTATTATTGTTATTATTATTATTTAATTTAAAGAAAGAGATGGATGGATGATGAATGGATGGATGCATGCATGCATGCATGCATGCATGCATAACAATATTCTCTGAGACCATTTAGTGGTATCCCTTCAACTCAAAAAAATAAAGCACTACCAGAAATGGTAGGTTAAGATTTATGAAGAACATGCTTTTCTTCTTGCTTTTCCCTAGTGGAAAAAGCTGGACATGTTTTTGGTTTATTATATATGACAGATATTTATCTTCAGAAAATTCATTAAAGAGAAAAAGAAGGACAAATCTGGGTTCAGGCATACAAGGGCTATATGGAAAAAAATCCAGCCATTCATTGTCAATATAACAAAAATAGTTGGGAAAGCTGGGATGGCTCAGCGGGTTAAGTGCTCGCTTTGAAGCCCCAGGGACCGAGGATCAAATCCCGGTCCCAGCCCATGCGGACCCACATGCTGAACTGGGCGTGCCCCCAGTTCAGTTCTTGCCGGGACCTATGTGGGAGGCTCCTGGCCCAGTTCCTGCCCTGCACAGCCCTGTGCCCACCTGTGGAGTGAAACTATATGGAAAACTAATGTTAACTATGCAGACTGCTCTGGGCCCTCCCCCTTCTCTCTGTCTCTCTCTGTTTCTCTCTGTCTGTCAAAAATCAATAAAATAAATCTTTAAAAAAAATAGTTACATGACTGGATACTTTCTGGACAGCCCTCATATAAAGAACTTTCTGATTATGTGGGATGCTAATCATTGAGATGGTTTGTAGATAATAAGCATTGTGTTTATCCTCCTTAAAGACTATAAAAAATTAAGTACCGTATTCATCTTCATTCTTTCCACAGTTGTTTAGGTGACACTTGCCTATAGGTTATATGTAATAGGGCCCTTCTTACTTCTATTTTTTTTTAATCATCTCTGCAAATTATGTATACTCAGATGAACTCTTCATTAAGCTGTTCCCTGCATTAAGTCTCCACCTGCATAGTTTTAAGTATCATGCAGTTATTTCAAAGACAATAATCAAGGGAAACCGGGATGGCTCAGTGAATTAAGCTCTTGCTTTGCAGCCCCAGGGACCGAGGATTGAATCCCGGCGCCAGCCCGTGTGGATCCATATGCTGAACTGGGGTGTGCTTCCCATGAGGGAGGTCCCCAGTACAGTTCTTGTCCCCCAGTTGGGCCCCTGGCTCAAGGGGGCGTGCCTCCCATTGCAGGAGGTTCCCAGCCCAGTTCGAGCCCTGTTCAGCCCCCGCCCACCTATGTGGAACGAAACCATGTTGAAAACTGATGACATACAACTATGGAGACTGTTCTGGGCCCTCCCCTTCTCTCTGTCTCTCTCTGCCTCTGTCTCTCTCTGTCTCTGTCAAAAACAATAAAATAAATCTTAAAAAAGAATAATTACATTGAATATGTTGTCCCCCTTTACAAAGCAAAGTGTGTGAAAAGGTGACCACTCTGTATTAATTATTATATTTATTTAAAAACAACAACTGTAATTACATTTGGCATTTTGGGCCTTTTAAAGAAAACAGCCAGCTTAAACAATGAAGTTATGATTTTGCCTTTCTGTTCTATGAGCAAAGTGCTGCTCATCTCAGTTCCACAGGATGTGAGACCCAAATCTTCCCATTCATGAGCAAAAGTCAGGCAGTGATACTAAACATGACTTTCCAGCAGAAAAAGAAGTAACACTTGCACTTTATGTCTTCAAAGTGTCTACCACACCTTCCTTAATTATATATCTCTATTATCTTGTACATAAGAAACGATAAGACTATATTATTTATTTTATCATTGGTCTTTTTGTTAAAACTAATATCACCACTCATTTGTGATGTGAACACCAGCCTCTCTTAATTATCAGCTGTCATCCACCTCCAAACTACAAACAACTTTCAGTCACAAAGTGGTCAATGACCCACCTAAACTTGGACTCTACGAGGACATTTTTGCCAGTTTGTGAACCATACCCTGGAATGTGTCATGCACTGAATGTGACTTTACCAAATAAGTATAACCAATGTTACTCACACAAAGATGACAACATTTAAAATGTTTGCCTGGTACTCATATCATGAAACCTCATCAAAGTTTCCAAAAAAGTACCCCAGTCAGCCAGCTGACATCTTCCCTCCATGGTCAGAGCTGATGTGTTTGACAGGCCTTAATAAACTCCACTCTAGTACTTGCCATATACTCAGTAAAAATAACACAATGTACTATATTCATTCCTTTCATATAAATAAGACAGTAACATTATAGGGAAAACTCCCCATTAAATCCATGTCATTTTTGTCACTTTAATGAAAATATGCACTAGCTCTAGGGCCTAACACATTAGACATGAGTGCCAGCTTCTTGCACAATTACTTTCCAGAGAAAGTTGTATGTGTGACTCATTATCAACCCCAAAGGCAGGGGTTCTGAACATCAGACTTTCTGCCTTTAGAATCCAAGCGTTCACAGTTGTAAGTGTTAATATCAGAAGCAGAATGTTTCAAACTTGCATTTGATTTTTTTCTTTTCCCAAATAGACATCTATAATAAGCAAAATTTCTCTGGTTTGCATGATATTCTTTCTTTGTTCTCTCATTTTAGCACTTTAAAATACTTACCTCTCCTCCATTTTTCACTTTTCTGGCTTTCTTTGTAGTGACTAGGTGTCCCCAGTCTAGTATACAAATCTATGTAATTTGAAAATATACATGCACCACTATGTCACTATGTTTTCTGCAGCACTATTTACAATAGCAAACATATGGAAGCACCCAAGTGTCCATCAGTAGAGAATTAGATAGAGAAGTAGTGGTACATATATACAATGGATTATTATTCAGCAATAAAAAAGGAATTAAGTCTTATCATTTGTGACAATACAGATGGTTCTAGAGGGTATCATGCTAAGTGAATTAAGTCAGACAGAGAGAGACAAATAACATATGGTCTCAGTTATATGTGGAATCTAAAGAACAAAATTAATGAACAAATAAAACAGAAACAGGTTCATAAATACAGAGAATAAATTGATGGCTGCCAGAAAGGTGGGGTGTTGGGGAGCTGGGTGAAAAAGGTGAAGGGATTAAGCACAAATTGGTAATTACAACATAGTCATGATTATGTAAATAAAGTAAGTACAGCATAGGAAATATAGTCAATAATGGTGCAACAATGCCAAATGGGTAGTGGACTCACCAATGCCAAATCAAGGGGATCACCGCCTGAATTATAAAAATAAGTAAATAAATGACCACTACGCTGTACTCCTGCAACTAATATATAAAAAATATCAAATTTCAACTGTAACTAAAAATAAATAAATAAACAAACAAATGAATGAATATTTTAAACTCTAAGATTTGATCCATGATCACACTGCCGGACTACACATCCCCTAAGACAGAATCCAAAGAGAATACTTTTGACTCATTGTGGTATTATAATGAGAGAGTTACTGAAAATTCTAACATGCTCTCTTCTGTTGACTGCTGTTCTTGCAATAAATTAAATTCAGAAAATAACTGTAATTATGAATTATCAAAACCAGATGCTATATTTCATTAAAAGTGGTAAATTTATGCCACTTTTCATCCTTAATCATCAGGGTAGACAGGATTTCTCACATTCCTGTGAATTCAGAATAGCTATGCCAACAGGTAACTAACTTCAATGCCTTAGATAGACAGGCTTGGAGAGCAGGCATAGGGAAGCACAAGTCTGAGATGGATGACAGTAATAGTTGTTCTTTGTCCATTGACAATCAGATACACATGGTCCATTCCTGTTTTACATCCATACTGGTAATTGTGTGTGGGTATAGAATCTGATTGGAGGTAATATATTAGGTACATTACCAAGCAAGTCTTAAATAGAACAGTGCTTTATTGTTGCAGCTACTATCCTCGTCTAAGCCTTCCCTGAATCACTGCCATATTCAGCTATGATAAAGTACTAAAAATCAAAACATAGCACTTCCCTGGCATACGTAATTCTCAGATACTAGCAAATCAAGCTGTAGAATTTGACAAGCCACAAAAATTAAACACTCAATGATTTTTTTTAATCTGATAATTTACCAATGATTATTTTATATTTATAAAATATCAGTGATTATATAAATATTTACTTTGAACCTGCCTGTGTTGTTGTAATACTAAATTTGGTTAATAAATCTTTCCTTGTGGCCATATCAGGTGAAATTGTCAAGGATCTTGCTGCATGTGCACAATTTCTAAATTATTACAACCAGTTAGCAGTGTTTTCTGATAACTGGAAGTGTGTGTATGTGTGTGTGTGTGTGTGTGTGTGTGCGCGCGCACGCGCGCACATGCATATAAAGACAGAGAGAGAAAGACAGAGATAGAAGTAGAGGTAGAGGTAGAAATTGAGATAATAATGATGATAGAGATAGAGATTGGTTGATTCATATTATATTACTGAGATTCCCTAGAGCTAATTTTGGCTTTCCCAATTAAAATTAAATGTACCATTTTAATGTAATTTTAACTAAAGGTTAGTTGTTTTTTTTTAATAAATTAAGAACTGACCCTAATAAGAGTCTCATTGATTAATAATGGTGCCTTTGGCCATAATTTTTGGGAAGAATATACCTTAAGTGGGACTGTTTTTTGGTATCAGATATGAAGCAAGCTTCTCAAATCCAAGGGATCAATGACTGTCCTCAGTACCTGTCATATCAACATTAACTTACAGTATCTTGGAAATGTTCCTTTCCTAAATGCCTGAAGATAATGCTAGATAAAATATCATCTTGCCTCTATCAAATAAATTTTGTTTGGGTTTTATTCCTTTTGTGTAACTATAATGCTACCACCAAAAATATCTTATGTGATACCAGCTGATGACCAGAAAAGTTCTTCTTTCCTTTAGTCTCATTGTTCTCCCTTATTTCTTCTCAGATATTAGACCTATCTCACTTGCTGCCCTTTGTATGAATAGAAAGATGCTAAAGACATCACTGATGCTCATGTGCTTTTGCATGGTGATAAAGACTGATGAGGGGTCAGCAACTTCCAACTCATAGCACATCTTCTGGAAAATTAGCTGGTTTGGTCACTGTTCACGGTTCTGTTTCTGTGTGTTTTAGAATTTGTGATCCCTCAGGTAAAAATGATTTGTCTCTCAGGGTCAGGTGGATTAGCTTGCTGCTTCTGCACTATTTATAGTGTAGGAAAGAAGCAGCACCATAGGTCTTCCTCAAAAAGTCTTCACACATTTCTTTTGCCTGCCCTTCCCATCCCCGTGTGGGAGGCTGGTTAGCAGACCTTCTGTTATGTCATTTGTGCATTTCCAACCCTGCAGAGCTGATGCTACTCTAAGCCTAGCTTTAGTGCTGATGGAGTGGCTGTGTTCCCGCCCACTTCTCATGACTCAGACTTGCCAATTGATGCATAAAAGCTGTTGAGAAAACTATTTGAGAAGCTACTTACAGTAGTTATAGCCAGTTTGTATCCCAGTCATATTGGCCCTTAAATACGGTCCCTACACTGTAAACTTTAGCTGACTCTTCAGCTTGACAGTGTTGATACCACATTAGACAGGGTTCACTTCTGATCACAACTCTTAAGTAGGAAATGTATGAACTGGACCATGTACGTTTTTTAAGGTCACTTATGCCTCAAGGATTTGTGCATTTATTTTTTCTCCTGCTGCAGTTGTCAGCACGTCATTTGTGAAAGAACTAACAAAGAACTGCAAGTTCCAGATGCCCCTAGTCATTCAGTTAGGTAAGACTACGTAAGGAACCTCCAGTGAGCATAGTACCAGGTACCTCAAGGAAGACATGCAGGACGCATGAAAAACAAAGTCCCTGCTGGTGAGGAGTTTGTGATACAACAGACTTATAAAAAAAACATTTCAAACACTTAAAATGCATATTTTATATTGCACATGTACACAAAAGCCAAAGAAGTGTCAAGGGAGGACAAATGAGTAAATTGTATGTAATAAGGTTCATCTAGAAATATTTGTTTTAGAGGAATTGAATGGTAAGTCAGGTTTATAAGGCAAGTGAACTGGTTCAGAGGAGGAAAACAAGCATTCAAAAAAGGCATGCAAAAAGGGCATGGATGATTGTGAGAATACTTGTCACCTTCTGGAGGGCAGCATGCTGATTTGTATAAAGTAAAGAACACTAGCAGGAGGAATATGAAAACTGAGATTTCCAAGATGATAGAGCAAAATGGAGACCCATAATGGAAGACCAGTAACACCATGCACTGGAGTTGAATGTAGTAAGTCAGCACCAGATGATTTAAGGCAGGGGACAGCTTCACTGTTTTCTTTTACATTTGCCAGGTGTTGTGCACATATTTACTTACCTGATCTTTACAATTTGGAACCAATTCTTTCTCATGGCCCTGTGTACAATCAAGGCCTGATTATGAGAGGAAAAATACATATTAATAGTAACTTGAAAGGGAAAATGAAATATTAAAAATTATTATTTATAACAGGGTATTAGAACAACAAGAAATTTGTTAGTGAACAAGTAAAGAGCACTACAGAAGATGAGAAAATCAGACAGGACTAGCCACTACCCTTAGAGCTTAGAGTGTTTGAGGAAGATCCTCTTTCTCCCCTCCTCAGAATTGAGATGTAGACAAGGAGGTATCTCATCTCCTACAATATCTCTGCAATATCCTTTACAGACAAAGTTTAACATCATGATAGCTGACAAAGGAAAAGGATTTAAAAGGTCCAGCTCCACTTTTGCAAAGCAGGTGATGAAGTATGATTTGCAACTCAGGTAATAAATTAATAACTAGAATACCTGACTTCCCATTTTTTTTAGTGTTTACCTGTCATCTTTCATTTTTCAATTATAAAACCATAATTGAATATGCTTTTTAAATAGTCAACTGTGTGCCACCAACCCACCCAACTCCACCTTTTCCAGAGATCCTAATTGGTCCTTGGAGGATGCATAACTCATGATTGAGAATCAGCGGTCTAAATTAACATGCTTATATTCAATATGACTATCAGCTTTACATGCAAAAGGCAGAAGAAGAATGGGTTTATGTCTTTGTGAAAAAGTTCTAGGGGAAAAATAGTTTGCTATAAATACACTATAGGATCACAATTTGATGTGAGACCTAAAAAAACACAAATGCAATCTAAGGATGAATTAATGGGGTTCCAAACAAGAGATATACTGGCCTTTATTTTTATCCAGAGAGCTATTACTATGGTCTAAATATTGCTTTCAATCCTAGTCACCTTTTAAGAAAGGCAGTGAAAAACTATAGCACTTCCAAAACAGTATGATGAAGAGGCTGGCATTGGTGATAGCACATGGGGACGTTAACCTAAGAAAAAGAAGCCATAGGCAAGACGTGGTTACAACCTTTATAAGTACTTCCATATCTGAAGATAGTTTTAACTTATTCATTACCAGCCCAGGGAGCAGAAGAGAAACCACCAGGAATAAGTTATAGGACAGAACCTGAGGTCCAATCTAGAAAGTACTTTCTTAACTTTAGCAGTGCTCTGAAACGTCAATAACTGTTTTTGGAAGATAATACCTCACCTCTCTTTGCATAGAGGTGGGACAAATTTCTTTGGGTTCCTATAGTCTTTTATAAAATTTTATGAACAGGCCAACGTAGTCCTGCTTATCCTAATATTTCTTTAAAGAGACAGGCCCAACCCTCACAGTTAACCCATCCTCTAAGTCAGGGATTCCCAACCCCATGCCTGCGGGCACCATGGCTCCCGCGGCCCGATTTGTGTGCACCCGCCATTATTTGACTGCATCAGAAGTTTTTCATAAACACTAAGTAAAACTAATTTATTTTTATACATTTGTTAGAATTTTAAAATATTGTTTGAGTATCTACACAGGTTTATTATATTCGTTGGTATGTTTGCGATATCGTATGTGTAAGTTTTTCCCTAGCTTTCGCCTTTGTACATGTTGCGTCTTGTTTAGCCGCTGCTCTCTTTAAACTCTCCTCCACCCAACCGGGAGATGCGAAGTTGCCATTTTGATTGCGGTTGCTGGACTGATCGGGTCGTGACGGTCAGCTAGGATCACAGTGTTTTGATATATTTGATTTTAAATGAACTAAAAGCGAGGTAGGTAATCTATTATTATGGTGGCAATTTGATATAATATTGTAGTTCTATAACTATTTTTATTTTTATTTTTTTAGTCCTAAAATGAGTGGACCAAATAAGAGAAAATGAACCTATAATTTTAACACAGACTGGGAGGAATCATATTGTTTCATTAATTTAAAAGGTAAATGCGTTTGCTTGTTGTGCGGCAGTAGTATTGCAGTGCCAAAAAAACATAATGTTGAATGTCACTTTCAGACAAGTCATACCACTTTTGATACGAATTATCCACTTAAATCTGAAGTAAGAAAGAAAAAACTAAATCAACTCAAATTAAGTTTAACTACTCAACAGACTGTTTTCACTAGACATGCGGAAAAATCTAAAAAGGCAACCATTGCTTCTTTCAAAATGTCTCACATGCTCGCAAAGAAGAAAAAACCTTTCCAGGATGGTGAATTGTTAAAAGAAGCATTTCTGACTGCTGCCAATTGTTTGTTTGAGGAATATTCTAACAAGCGTGAGATTATGTCGGCGATACAAGACCTACAGTTGTCAAATAACACAGTCACA
>PVKE010042773.1:0-13616 GCA_004027555.1 Craseonycteris thonglongyai
TATGAGAGTTGCATAATAGGCTATTAAGGCATGGGACGCCCTTAGAGCAGTGCTTAGCATAGAAAGTGCCTGATAAATAACAGTTGGCATTGCAACCAGCCACTGGCTCTGTGACTACTGCTCATCGCAGACCTCAGGAGTTCACTGTCTTCCTCCTTAAACAGCATCAGTCTTTGATCTAGAAGTCTCTTCTCTCTCCGATAATACATTCTCTCAGTAGAAGGAGGTTGGTTCCCTTGACAAAATGGCAATCAGTTAAATTCTGACTGGTGGCATCTTGCACCTTCCAGTATTTCTGAGCTCTACTATAAATCTCTTCACTCTTTTTATTCCCCATCCATATTTCAAATGTACTACCATTTGTCTTGTATCTGCAGTAACTCCTAAGAGACCTCGTTCTGCCACTAGATATACAGCCTTTGAGGATTTGCTTGTGTTGTCAAGCTTGACAGCCTTTGCTTTAATCTCTCAGCCAGAGTGGTTGTCTTCTAAAGAGAGGCCATTCTAAAGCCTACATAGGTAATACGCTTTCCTCTTTTCTTCTGTATTCTCTTTTATGAGATCTCTTCCTCTTTAGGTTTAGAGATGGGAATCAGAGAAGATTCATTCAAAATCCATGCCCCCTTTCTCCCTCTTTGTGTCAGGAGAATATAGTATTTGAGTCTAACCTGGGAGGCAGACAGAGGTAATAGCCTAACTCCACCATTTATTAGCTGTGTGAGGCAAGGCAATTTTCTTGACATCTTTCAGCCTAGTGAATAAGTGACATTATGAGAGTGAATTAAACAAGATGATGCATTTCATTGCACATAGCAACCTTTCAATAGTGATATCAGTTCTTGCTGTACTTTCCACTTTCTTTTTCCATGCTTCCTCTCTGCAACTATATCAAGCTCTTTCTACTGCACTGATTTATCAGTCCATTCTCCTTTCTCCTTGTCCCAAAAAGCATATCCTCTTAGCTATCTATTCTGGATCTTCATTCACCACTGATAGTGCTCAGATTTTGTACCTTGCTCCTCTCACGAAAATACTTCTGGTTTGGTGATTTTCCGAGTTCCTTTCAAATGCTTACTCCAATTCCTCTGCTTGATTATCTGCAACTTCACACAACTTAAAGCATTTACTATTCCACTTTTCCTAATGTACAAGGGTAAATCTTCAGTAATTTCTCTCACTGTCCATAAGGGCCATTTTTCTGAAACACTAGGGCACTCTGGAAGAGTGCTCCTAGAGCCACAGGTGACGCTGATAGTGGGCCCAATTTAAAACCTGCAGCTGCCTCAGACAGCTGCTCTTGGCATGGCCACTATCCTAATGCTCACTCCAAAGCCTGAGGGTCCCAAAGCTGAAAGGAGGCTCCAGTACCCACTCAGAGAGATGGAATCTAGATCAGGGCTGGAAGAGACATGGATCACGAGTAGAATGCCAAGCAATTTTGGGGTGACCGCCTAAATAATTAAATAAATAGCTAGTGGGCCATGACACTTCGAGAACATGAAAAGTAGCCTTTGCCCTCAAAAAGTCTGCCCAGGCCTGGTATAGATGAAGTACCCAAATCAGGTGAGTTAGCAAGCACAGAATAGAGTAATGCTGAAGGATAGGAGTTTTAGAATCAAGACAGGGATAAAGTCAGATCCCAGCAACACTACTCACCTCTGTGGCCTGGAGCAAATTATTTTAACTTCTCTGACTTTTATTGATATAAAAACAGGAAAGATTAATAAACCAATAACTACTTTTTAAAAGGGTTCTAAGTATTATGGAGTAATGCATTTAAAAGGGCTTAATAAGTTGCCTCATATATTAGCATCCTAATTGTCATAATATGACATACAGCTGATGACATATGTGTGTATATGTATGAAAATGATGTGTATATATGTACATAGACTTATTCAGCTGCATACCATATTTGTAAGGGTTATGATAATAATAATATAATAGGCCAGGCTATATGCAAGGGCTGTCCAGAAAGTGTCCAGCCATGTAGCCATTCTTATTATATTGACAATGGCTGGATTTATTTCCGGAAAGCCCTCGTGTGTGTGTGTGTGTGTGTGTGTGTGTGTGTGTGTGTGTGTGTGTGTATATATATATATATGTATGTGTATATATATATATATATATATATATATACAATATTCATTCTTCTCCACTGCATGGTGTTTCTTTAAGCTGCTGGTACACCCTGTCCAGAACTACATGATGACTTTTAACCGGTCATCAGCCTGCTCTGTTCCTGCATCTCTCTACTCCATTATCCAAAAGCTGTGGAAGTGGTTTTTAAAACATGTAAACTAGTCAGGTCACTTTTCTATTCAAAATGACTTTTTATGGCATTCAGGAAAAATATCTCTAGTCTTTAACAAGTCCCCCAACTAAATTTCAGCCCCATTAGTCTTCTTGCAATTCTTCAGGTGCCCTTATTTCTTCCCCATCCGAGGGCCTTCACACGTGCTATCCCTCTACCTGCAATACCGTCATTAAGTGGTTGGCTTGTGATCACATCCTGTTTCCTTGGGTCTCAGTAATGTTTCCTCAAAGAGGCCCTTCTTTACCCCTTCATCTCCATTCTTACTTTGGATTCTCCAGCAGCACTGTTAAATTTCTTTAAGAGAGCGCATCTTTGTTTGCGTTTCTGTATTTATGTTTCTGATTCTGAGTTTAATGTTTGCCTCATGACTGGTCTATATGCACAGTGAACACAGGCATCCTATCTATTTTATTTCTTTCTTTGTACTAGGCCTCTAACCTAGAGTCAGACATGTGGTAGGTGTTCCATGAATATCGGCAGAATCAGTGTTGAGTGAATATGACAAATGCAAGAAGAAAGCTCATTCTACTCTTGCCTCAGCATAGTTATCACCATCAGCGGGTCTTTACAACAGCAGTTTCTAAGATATATTGAGTGGCTGCTCAATATATATGCCAGCCCCTGTGCTATATGTTTCCTATGTATGTTCTTATTTAAACTATCACCATACCATACTTCACAGATAAGGAAAAATCATACTCAGAGCCATATAGCTATGGTGGAGTCCAGACTCAAACCCACACTTAGTTGACTTCAGACCTACAACCTTGCCTCAGTGAGAGAGAACTCAGCAGGATACGACTTACCCAGAGGAATGTGTTAGCTTTTTTTCTTTTTTCTTAAAAGAGCCTAATCTTCAAAACATCCATCAAACGATACATTCCAGTGCTTAAAATTTCCAAATGATCAAGAAATCAGGCTTGGATCAAAACTGCCTCTTTCAAAGCTTACTGGAAATGAATAATAATTTGCTGATGCCCTATACTCAGGAAATCTTTTTGTGATGCTTCTGTTGGATTTTCTGTGTGTTTTTGTTTTTGTCTTTTTTTCAGTCTATCACTAAGGTAAGAGATAGAAAACTAGAACATAATATTGCTCAGACAGCAGTAAACTGCCTCATTGATTCTGGAAGGGTCATTTGTCCTATCACTCTGTGTAGGTACCTGATTACCAACAGTGCACTTTTTAACTTGTAAATAAAGACAGGGTCCATCTAAGTTTATTAAGGAAAAAAAATTGTAACAGAATTTTATTTATTACTTGCAACAGCAGTAGTATTATATCACCTTAAATTGTCATAAATAACATGCTCTAGTAATTTAATCATCCCAGAATCAAATTAGAGACCTTTGATTTCAATACACTTTTTATTCCACTTTCCTTTCCTTTAAAAATAAAGGTGAAAAAAGACATTTACAAAAATTATCATGTGTGAATGCCATCAAAGAGAGTTACAGATTTAAAAAAATAACTCCAGGAGTTCATATATGTAATATTCAGATCACAAAGAAAATCTACCTTTTTCTTGTTGATCTTTTAAAATGTCACATTATTTAGCCTAGGGTAACAGATGGCCAACTGTATGCAATATCAAACTGACTGAGTAACAAAGAGTCCTGGTGGACTCAGAATTGTTCTTTAAATTCCTGCTTCTGTTTGGTTTCCATATGAGTGTTTGGGAGCATTACAAAGAATCTCCTGGATTTCTGCTTGTGATATTGTATACATTTGCTCATGTTCAACTTAATCAACTTGATCCTCTAACCAATACAAAGAAAGTTTTTCATTACTTTGATTTGACTATTGTGACCTATTTAATTAACTTGGAATACAAATATGGTGACTGAATTACTCAGCTCAGGCTGCCATAACAAAATATCAGTGACTGATTAGTGTAAACCCCACAGAAATTGATTTTCTTACATTTCTGAAGGCTAAAAGTCCAAGGTCAAGATTCTGGCTAATTTGCTTCTTGATAAGAGCTCTTCCCTGACTTGACACCTTCTCACTATGGTTTCACATTGTGGAGAGAATGAGACAAAGAGACAGAGATAATGATAGAGATAGAGATAGAGACAGAGATAGAGAGAGATGATAGAGATAAAGATAGATAGATGGATGAATGGCTGGCTGGCTGGCTGGATGGATGGATGGATGGATAGATAGATAGATCTAGATCACTCTAGTGCAGGGGTCTCCAAACTATGGCCCATGGGCCGGATGCAGCCCGCAAGGCCCTCTCATCTGGCCCGTGGAGACCTTTTTATCTAAATAAAATAATATTAAATAAATAATTAAGAACAACATCTATGTTTTGATTCTTTTTTATTTGGACCTCGAGTGTGTAGTCGGCCCCCAAACTGCTGTTTGATAGTTAATGTGGCCTGCGGGCTGAAAAGTTTGAAGACCTCTGCTCTAGTGTCTCTTCTTACAAAGACACTAATCCTATCAGATCAGGGTCTAATCTTTATAACTGCATTTAACCTTAGTTACTTCCAAAGAGCTCTATCTCCAAATATAGCCACATTGGGAGTTAGGGCTACAATATAGGAAAATTGGGTGGTGGTTGGAGGGCACAAATATTTAGTCCATAGTAATTACATTTATTTTATTTTTAAATTAATTAATCCAGTCACAATATAGTCAAATAAGTAGGAAACTAAGATTCATCTTGAAGTCACATTCTAGTTTTAATTTATTGAAGAATTTTTGTTCTATAATTGTTGCTAACACTACTTTCAAACACTAGGACAGATGTATAAAATATAAAAGATCAGATAATTAACCACTAAAACATTGAACTGAACACAGAGCTTGCCATAAACACCTAAGTCTAGATATTAAACCTGAGTCAACAGTTCATACTTCTTTTTCCCTCATGAGTTTTCTTTCCAGACCTTGATTTCCTTTCCAGTCATAAAAACTTAGTGAGACCATCTCCGTCCATCAGACCAGTGCTTAAACTTTGAAACAACAGAGTCCTTGGTCCTTACACATGTTTATTTACCTCTTTCCTAACAACCAGTTACATACTCAGGGCTGTTATTCAGAAGAACATCTGTTTTCAAGCCCACAATTGTCTTGTAATACCATTCTGTCAGAACAATGGGTACCTAGGACATTTAGATTTGCAAACCTGGAATAATTTTTCTGCATTTATTCTTCTTTTACCATCCTTATTTATGTCTTCATTTACAAAGCCTTTGGGTAACCAAGAGGATCTTCTTTAGGACCCAACTAACTGAGGAAGTGAGCAAGTTGGGAATTATAAATATTTAAAATTTATGATCTTTGATCGATTGACATTATCTGTAATTTTTGAGGAAACAGAAATCATAGGAGAATTTCAGTAATGGAACATCAGAAACTGTGGCAAACAGAAACAAGACCCAGAGGTGGAGAAACCTGGACAAGAGGATGGGGACAATGGGGTGATGACCCCTGGAGAGTTCTTCAGATGATGTGAAGGGTGTGGGTGTATTGGCCAGCCTCATGAGAGCACCTGGCAAAGACCTTTCACATAAACTATTGTGCTTGGCTGTGCATGTGCAGGAATATCAAGGAGGCAAAGGAGTCCTGCATAAGAAGCATATCAAGAAAGAATTTGCCTCGGATGGGAACACGGGCCTTTTGTTAGGAAGATACTAAAATTAGAATTAAATCTGTCTTTTGGTTCCCAGGGAGGAAAATCCAGCTTTCAGAACAGGCAGTAAGTTCTAAGTAATGGTATTGTAAGGATGGACTCTTAAGTATGCTTACTCACAAGATAGTGATGAAGATCTCGTCTTATATTTTCTAAGATAGTTAAAGAGCTCAGAGATACTCTGAATTAGGTCCCAGTAGTGTTAATTTGCATTCACTCAGTGATCCTGTTTTCAACTTGTACTCAAGCATTTCTATACGTGTTGACATTAGCTAAGGAGACTTTAAAAAACATTTTGGAAAAAATAAACTAGTCTCATGTGATTGGTGTTGATAATGAAGCTGAGCCCTTTAGAATCCTCACTAGAGAAGCGCTTTTCATCCTGGTAGGATTAAACAGTAGGTGGGTAGGATTGTAAAAATCAGTGGTCCACCTTTTTAGAGATAGCTTTGGCTAAAGATCATGCTTCCCAGATGGACACTCATCTAATGATTGACAGAGGCAGGGATATAATGGCCCAGCTATTATGACTCCAAAGGGATATCTCTGATGAGCTATTTTAGCTCGCAAGCTTCCCCTGGTGTTGGCTGAAGGTGTCACCTAGCCTACCTCACAGTGTGACTTCTCCTGCTGCCCATTCCTAATTCCTCCCTCTTCCTTCCTATGAAGCTGACTATGGCAATTGTGGTAGTTGCCTCACAATATCCATTATACACTAGTACTTGATAATATCATTCTAAATGTTAGAAGGGAACACTGTAGCTCAGATAAAAGAACTTATTTCTTAAAAGAATTTCATCTTTGCAAGTTGATATGGCCAAGGAACTATGTTTTGGCCAAGAAAATGTTATAAAAGTGTTATTAAAAGAAGGAGGTATACCTTTTTCACCATTCCTCCTTGATACTGGTTGGAATGAAGACATGATGGCTGGAGACTGAGCAACTGCCTTGGACCATGAGGCAATATGGTAAGAGGAGCAAAATAGGAGCCTGGGCACCTGATACTTGTGAAGCCACAGCATGAAGAAAAACCTACTAGGTTTTTCTTACATGAAAAGAAATAAACTTCCATTATTTAAGCAACTTTTAGAAACATTTTTTTGTTTTGTTTTGTTTTTTACTTACAATTGAATCAAAAACAAAATAATATACATGGGATATTAGGAGGAGATAGGGTGGAGAGTCAACTAAGGGTAGAAGCAAAGATAATCTCTAAAATGAAAGTCAACAATAATTGCAGGAAAAGATAAAACATGTTTATCTGGCCTAGAGAGCAAACTGTTCAGATCAGAGCATGAAAGCTGTTTCCAGGAAAAACACCTAGAACTAATCACCTGTCTGTCATGTTTGATTTTCAGGGAGAGTGTACTGAGAGGTATTTTAAAGAGCTATTTAAAAGTGTACATAAGTTAGATCTTCAAGGAAACTGAGAAATAAACAACATTTTAGAACTTTAGTAACTAGAGGTGAAATAAATTGTATAAGAAATCAAAATCATCATAGTATTCTATCTAGTTCAGCATAAACAGTGTTTATATAGTCATAATAGTGAAAACAATAAAAATTCTGTTAATCAAAAATTGAAATACAGTAGTTCCCCCCTTATTTGTAGTTTTGCTTTCCACCATTTCAGTTATTAGCAGTCAATTGCTCTGTGAAACTCTTAAATAGAAAATTACAGAAATAGGTAATTCATAAGTTTTAAGTCATCTATTGTTCTGAGTAGCATGATAAAATTTCAAGATGTCTGGCTCCCTTTCACGGGAGACGTGAATTATCCCTTTGCCCTGTGGATCCTCACTGAATGCACAGTTCAATAATATATGTTGAGAGAGAGAACACATTCATGTAACTTATATCACACTATATTATTATAATTATTCTATTTTATTATTGAGTATTTCTGTTAATATCTTATTATGCCTAATTTATAAATTAAACTTTATCATAGGTCTGTGCATACAAAAAAAGGATAGTATTTATAGGATGCTGTATTATCAGTGGTTTCAGGTATCCACTGGGCATCTTGGAATGTATCCCCCATAAATAAGGGGAGATTGTTGTATACTGAGATGATGTGAGTGGTAAGGAAGCAGGATAATTATGAATTAAATCTTCATATGCGGTAATAGAACAATTTTGTTGATGAAGAAACAAAATGTACTTCATGTGGGGGATGCCTGGATGGCTCAGAGGGTTAAACACTCGTTGGGTAGCCCAGAGGTCCAAAGAGCAAATCTGGGCCCTACCCCGTGTGGACCCATATGCTGAACTGGGGTGTGCCCCCAGCTTGGATCTCACTGGGGTGAGCTTCCTATGTGAGAGGCCCCCACCCAGTTCCTGCCCTGCGCCCAGAACCCACCTGTGAAATGAAACCATGTAGAAAACCAATGAGTTGCAACTATGGAGACTGCTCTGGGCCCTCCCCCTTCTCTCTGTCTCTGTCTCTGTCAAAAACAATAAAAAGAAATCTTTAAAATATAGTTCATGCATTTTTTAAATTATAGAGATAAATATCTAGAGAACAAGCTAAATAAGTTGACAGTGTTGTCCCTGGGGAGGAGTAGGTCAAGGGGATTTATGGAATGTTATATATATATGTCTTTTAACACTATATTTATTTGTTTTGTAAATATTTCTTTGCACATATTTGTTAAAAATAAAATTTCATTTAAAAAATATCAGAAAATGACATCAACAAGGGTTAAGAGGAAGGCTCAAAGAAACATGAGAAATATAAAGCAAGAGAGAATGAAGCAAGTCGAAAGTCTGAGAGTGTTTTAAGTGTCTTTGCACTGTCATTTCTTATCACTTGACTTGAATAAAATCTGAGCTATGACAATGATAATTATTGCCAATATACTGTAATTTCCCCAGAGAACTTTAGCTTTCTGCCAATTCATATAAGCTAAATGTCCTGAACTTTCATTCTCATAATTAGTGTTCTTCCCAGAAGGAAACATACATACTGCATTCATTTCTAGAATTTGCCATATTGTGAGCTACTTCAAACTTCAAAAATTATTTAAGATCTAGGCTTTCCAAAGGGAGAGATTTTTTATTACGTATCTGCGGACTTCCACAAACTCCACAGTAAACTGCTATACAATAAAAATGAAAAAGTCTTAGCCATTCTTAAGAAACATGAAGGCTTTGGGGGTGTTAAATAAATTGATTAGGTTCTCCTTTTGGGAGTTAACTTCTTTCTCTTTCCGACTATATGTAATGTCTTTTAAAATACCTCCAAAAATTATCCTTTAGTGACTATCTTCAGGAATCTTTGTTTTATGTTACTTATATTACCTCTGCTCGATAGATAAAATAGCATTTTTACTTATTTATTTATTTTTATCTAAATATTTTCTGGCTTTGATTTTTTTTTAAGAATTTTTTTCTTTTTCTTTCTTTCCTTCCTCTTGTTTATCCATCACACATATCTCAACTTTAGTAACTGTTGCTATGAGCCTTACAAATATGTAAAAATAAGATGTGTACTTTAGTAGAGCTTATCAAAAGTTTATCCAAGTTTGCTTCCTAATTTAATAAACCTTGTGCCAAATCTCAACGATTTCAAACTTTTATATGTGGATTATAAAACTGAAAGTAACAAAGAAACAAAAACTTATGGACACACTCAATAGTTCGGTGGTTACTTGAGGGGGGGTGGGGAGGGAGAGTGGAGGGGGGCGTATTGGGACTGGGCTCCAGATATACGGTGATGGAAGGAGAGCTGATTCTGGGTGGTGAGCACATAATTCAATACATAGGTGATGTAATGTAGATTTGCACATCTGGAAACTATCTAATTGTTACCAACCAATGTCACTCCAATAAATTTAACAATAAAATTTTTTTTAAATCAAACTTTTAAAATGATGTATATGTGACCAATACTCTCCTTTATTCAAGTATTCTCCACTAATTGAAATAATTTAGATTCAGTTTCCTCAAACATTTTAAACAAACTTCTTTTAAACTTGCTTTTTGTAATTGAAAAAATGTTATTAAACATGGCCTTACCTGCCCTCTCTGCTGCTTTCAGTAGGTGTTGATTAGAAGTTCTAAAAATGGAAGTGTTCTGGCTAATATTGCTGTGTAACGAATTACTCTAAAACATTAACAGATAAGAACAGCGATTTTATTTTGCTTATCCTTATGTGGTCAAAAACTCAGGAAGGGCTCGGTCGGACAGTTCTTGCTTAGGGCCTCTCAAGCAATTGCAGTCAAGTAATGATTGGGCTGCATTTATGCAAAGGCTCTATGGGTCTGAGTGCTCCATGGCTCAGTCACAGGGAAGACAGTTGATGGAAGCTATTTGCTAGAGATTGAGCTGAGCTGTCCAATGAGTACTTTCATGTAGCCTCCTGAACGTTGATTTCTGAGTACGGTAGTCAAACCACTCACCTGGAGGCTCAGTGTTCCAAGGGTTCCAACAAACAAGATGGAAAATACATAACCATTTCCATCCTAGCTTGGAAAGTCACTCAGTGTCACTTTTGCTGTATTCTATTGGTTACTAACAAGAAATAGCCCCATTCAGATTCAAAGAGAGGTGATACAGATTCCCATCTCGTGGTCAAGTCAAAAAAACTTGTGACTATTTGTCTTAAGCAGCCACAAGAAGTATAAATGTTGAGGTCAAATTGCTATTGCACAGCCTAATGGTTATTTTGGTGTTTTTGTTTGTTTGTTTTTTGTTTTGGAGATTTCATAATAAATAGCCTTTTTGTGCCCCTGTGCATTTAGAGTTTACTGAAGTTATCTCCAACCTGCTGCATGTTTAGAGTTATTTTCCGCTAGAGTGTTTTTTTTCTCCCTGACAAATCTATCATATGAGCTTCTAACAAACATGTTGATTTTGCCAAGTAGTTTTGCAATGGATAGTTTCTAACTATGTACCTTCTACCACGTTATTAAAACATTTTTCCACTTATCAGTATATTTCTCTCCTCGTTTCCTTCTTCTTTTCCCATTTTCTCCCCCACCACCCCTCCCCACATATCTTCCTTTCTTTCTTATTCAATATACTTTGACTTTTTGGATTCAAGCCTTGCTAGGCACTGGGGACCTTCAGATGAATAAACCATATTCCTTGCTCTATAGGAGATAGAATTTGGGTGAGAGGATGGGAACTCAAACTGACAAATAATGTGGTAAATGTGATTGCAGAGATATATGCAGAGGATTGTGGGAGCGCTGACGCAAGACAAAAGCTCCTCAATATCTAAGTTATTGCAGAAAAAGCAGCAAAAATTCCTCTTCAATTTTGTAAGAGAGAGAACAGATTCCAGGTCTGAGATTCATGAGTATGACACCCATGCATTCCTGGAGCAAACATTTCTAAATATAAATCACTTTATCCTCTGAAAATGAGATTCTTTTAAAAATAGTATTATCCACATAAATGCAAACATCTAAAAATATGTACTAACTTGTAATCAGTTTACGCTCCCCCCAGTAATCAAACCACTGAAAATCAGCTTCTTTGGGAATAGCTGGAAAACCGTTTGAGACTGTCAGAAATGCTGATCCACTCCCCTGACTGGATCTCATGACTCAATTAAAAGAGAAACAGCAAGCACGACTTGTCATGGTGTCCAATCTTTTGGATTCCTTGAGCACAGTGGAAGAAGAAACGTCTTGGGCCACACATAAAATACCCTAACATCAGTGATAGCTGATGAGCTTTTAAAAAATCACAGAAAAGATCTCGTAATGTTTTTAAAAAGTTTATGAGTTTGTGTTGGACCAAATTCAAAGGTATCCTGGGCCACATGTGGTGGGTGGACAAGCTTGGCTTAAGGCATAGGGTAAGTAGTTGCATATACAGTGTTCCCTCGCCACTTTGCGCTCCATGTTTTGCGGCTTCAGTGCTTCGCGGGCTTTTCCAAAATATTCATCAAAAAATAAAAATGAAAAAATACCACCATGTCGGCAGCCACATGGCGGAAAGGAGCGTTGTTTCACGTGGATGAGCGAGAGAGAAGGATCCCTGCAGGTCAAACAAAGAGATGAGGTGACTCAGAGTCCATCCCACGGGCTCTCATAAAGGCGCGGGATTGGTTTCCGGTGCCACATCGACCCATGAGAGCACGAGTGGATTGATCCCTGTGAGCTGATTGTCTGCGCATCATCGCAGCCTCACCCAGCATCTTCTCTTGTTGTCTCTCGCCAGTCTTGTCCATGATGCTGACTGTCTCGCATACTGCATTTTAGTGTTGTGTTGGCGATCACTTGTTTTGTTTAAGCGATCACTTTTTTATTAATTAAGCCCTTATCATGCCGCCTAAGCGCTGTGCCCCTGTGAAAGCTTCCTCCGGGGCGCCCAAGAGGAAGAAGATGATGACCATCAGCGAAAAAGTGAAGCTTTTAGATATGATCCAAGAGGGCAGAAGTGATGCATCTGTGGCACGCCATGACGGGGTGAAGGAATCTACAGTGCGGTCCATCAAGAAAGAGGAAGCAAACATCCGCAAAACAGCTTCAATCACCTTCAATAAAGAAGCGAAACGTGTGGTAACTCCGCGTCATAACAGAATTGTGAACATGGAAGCTGCACTGGCCTTGTGGATTGCTGATGGCAGGAAAAAGACAGTGAGTTTGGACACTAATATGATCAGGACAGAGGCCAAAGCTCTCTACGACCAAATCTTGCCCGATGACGGCCATGAAGAGGCTGAAGAAGGTGCTGATGAACCTCAAGCCAGTCCTAGCGCTGCCGGGAGTGATTCGCCTCCTCGAGGACGAGGCTTTTCAGCCAGCAAAGGCTGGTTCGAAACATTTCAAAAAAGATACGGCCTCAGAAACGTGCTTCTGTATGGTGAGGCTTCCTCTGCTGACAACGATGCTGCTTGTCGTTCTGTGGAGGAAAAGTTTCCTAACCTCATCAGTGAGGGGGGCTACCTCCCTGAACAAGTTTTTAACATGGATGAAACAGGCCTTTTTTGGAAGAGGATGCCTTCGCGTACATTCCTCTTCAAGGACGAAGTGAAGAGGCCAGGCTTCGAGGCTCACAAAGACCGTGTGACTGTCATCATGGCTGGCAATGCTGCAGGTTTTATGCTTAAGCCAGGCCTTATTTATAAAGCCAATAAACCACGGGCATTAAAAAACAAAAATATGGCTCTGTTGCCCGTGTTCTGGATGCATAACTCCAAGGCCTGGATAACGAAAGCTCTGACCCTTGAATGGTTCCTCCATGGCTTCCTTCCCCAGGTGAAGCTGTATCTGGCTGAAAAGGGCCTCCCCTTTAAGGTCCTTCTCCTGATGGACTGTGCAGGAGGCCATGCAACGGGCCTGCAATATGACGGTGTGCAGATAGAGCTTCTGCCCCCGAACACTACATCTCTAATTCAGCCGATGGATCAAGGTGTCCTTCGTGCCTTTAAGGCACTCTACACTCGCTCCACGATGGAGGGCCTCATCTCGGCAGTTGACGATGCCAATGACGAATTCACCTGGAAAGCATACTGGCGCAGTGACGACATTGCCTCATGTTTGTCTAATATTCAGCAAGCATTAAAGGACATGAAGAGTGAGACCATAAAATCTAGCTGGAAGAGATTATGGCCGAACGTGGTGCACGACTATCCAGGCTTCACTCCTGAAGAAGTTCATCACTCAGCGGTGGAGAAGGCGGTGAGGCTGGCTCACATC
>PVKE010042774.1:0-13616 GCA_004027555.1 Craseonycteris thonglongyai
TTTCCTGATTCTTTCAGTCTGACTTATTTCGCTTAATAAGATGGTCTCTAGGTCCATCCATGTTGCCAGAAATGACTGTAATTTATCATTTCTCATCGCTGAGTAGTATTCCATTGTGTAAATGAACCACATCTTCTTTATCCAGTCATCTATCGAAGGGCATTTTGGTTGTTTCCATGTTCTGGCCACTGTGAACAGTGCTGCGCACATCATTATTTTCAACATAGTTTTTATTCCACAGGTAGGCACAGGGCTGCACAGGGCAGGAACCAGCTAGGGGCCTCCAGCATGGAAGCATGCCCGGAGCAGAAGCCGAACCCGGGGCCTCCCACATAGGAGGCTTGCCCTGGTGAGAAACAAACTGGGGTCACACCCCAGTTCAGCATATGGGTCCACAATGGCTGGGCTGGGATTCTATCCTTAGACCCCGGGGCTGCAAATGAGCACTCAACCCACTGAGCCATCCCAGCATCTCCTAGAATACTTTTTAAAGTGAACCAAACTATGTTTCCCATAATTTAAGTAAAAGATTCACATGGTTAGACTAGGACAAGGACTTAAATCATAGCTTTCAAAGTAATCAAGACAGACAGGGGTCAGGAGGAAGAGGTTTTGATGGATTACAGCAGACCGAAATTACTACTAAAGGAAACTTTTCAATATTTATACCAAAGAATAAAACTGGTGGTTTTAATGCTACCAGAAGAGAAACCTTGGTTTCTAATAATGTTGGCTATTAGACATCTTTTTTTGTCATCTTTGCAAAACTCAAATGATAAACATAAGTAGTTTTCTTATTAAATCTCAGAATTCTGGGGATGCGTGGATGGCTCAGCAGTTGAGCAGCTGAGGGTGGCCCGGCGGCGAAGGCTCTCAGCTCCCATGTGCAAGACCGCTGGTCCAGTTCCTGCCCCGTGCAGCCCCACATCCACCTGTGTGGAATGAAACCATGTCACAAGTAATGATGCACAACTAGAGAGACTGCTCTAGGCCCTCCCCACTTCTCTCTCTCCCTTTCTCTCTCCTCTCAAACAACAACAAAATATTTCTTAAATTGTTTTTTCAGAATTTTTAACCTAAAGTTTAAATCAATGGTGTCCAATCTTTTGGCTTCCTTGGGACACACTGGATGAACTGTCTTGGGCCTCACATAAAATACACTAACACTATTGACAGCCGATGAGCTAAAAATAAGAAAGGTTACAAAAAAAACTCATGTTTTAAGGTTTACAAATTTGTGTTGGGCTACATTCAGAGCCATCTGGGCCCCAAGCAGCCCACTGGCCACAAGTCGGACAAGCTTGTTTAAACTGTTAACATTCAGATTAAAATAAAGCTTAGAGCAAACCTCTATTCGTAATAAATTTACCTTATGTAAATAAAAATATATGTAAAAATAGTGAGAAAGTATCATTATGGAGTTTAAAGACCCTAGTAAAGTTCCTCATGAAATAAAATAATCTTACAGATTTCCCCATCTCTTTAAAATGCCCAGAAAGATGGTTTTCTGTAACTCATACTGTCTTTGGAAATGAATTCAGTTATTCGGTGCATTATATCTGCACACTACCCAGAGTAAGCTTTAGTTATTGTAAGATCTGCTTCCCAGAACCCCTCTAGTACTAACAGCTGAGGACTTAACAAAACAGAAGAGAGGAATCAGTTTTTCCTAACACTTAATTACAATGCAGAAAAAAAGAGAAAGGGAAGTTCTGGTTACAGCCAACTGTTTCCTGGTGATAAAAAGGACCTGAAAAAAAACAAAACAAAAAGCAGGGAACAGAAAATACCAACGAAGATTAGCATATAATGGCGCAGTGCTACATTACTTGGGGATGCCACAAAAAGAGTAAAAGACAGCAGCAAGAACAGCTCTGAGGGGAAGCCGGGATGGCTCAGTGGGTTAAGCGCTCACTTTGCAGCCCTGGGGACCGAGGATCGAATCCCCGCCCCAGCCCGTATGGGCCCATATGCTGAACTGGGGAGTGCCCCCAGTTCAGTTCTCACAGGGGTGAGACCCTGGCCCAGTTCCTGCCCTGTGCAGCCCCGCACCCACCTGTGGAATGAAACTATGTGGAAGAACTGATGATGTGCAACTATGGAGACTGCTCTGGGCCCTCCCCCTTCTCTCTGTCTCTGTCAAAAACAAATCTTTAAAAAAAAAAAAGAAGAAGAAGGACAGCTCTGAAATAATTCCTGGGGAAGGTAGGGTGGAATGACAGGCATCTTTGGAATCCTCTGCATGAATGGTGACAGAAGTAAGGGTTACTACTACCTGTGCTCCATCTCATATCCTCCAAAAGCACCTGTGTCTTTACTGAAAGAGGGGCCCCAGGAACTCTTCACCAATTCTGACACTAGAGTGTACAAAGACTATCTAGATGTGTACATCTAAGGCAAAACAGTGCTCTGTACTCTGTAGACACCATTAGATTAGACAATGTGTTTACCAACCTCGCTATAGGAAGGACAAACAGAGCAGCAAAAAGAAATAAGAATAAAAGGGCCAGAAATTAAGTTGTTTTTGTGGATTCAAAGTCACCTAACTCTGTATCTCAAAAACAAATGCTCCAAGTTAATGCATCCAGACCCTTTCCTGAATGAACAACTCTCAAAGATGTAACACCCTCCTCATGTTAAAGATGCAGGCCATGGGTATTTTCAGTTTCTCCTTATGCTGCCAACCGAAACATGTCATGAGAAATCCAGAAAGAACAAGGGAAAAATATCAAATCAAAACTTTTGCATTTTTTTCAGAATATATTTGTTATGGTCACAATCTCCCTCCTGAATGGTTTTATAGTATTGATAAAAATGACTGTTTCTCTTAATGATTTCCAACTTTTTCTCTTAGCAAGTAGCAGTGCCCCATAGATTTAAAATGAACAGAGACATTTTGAGAATTCTTGCACATGTTTCAATTGTTCATAAAAGTTTTTCATTGAAACCTTCCAATATTAGGGGACTTTGGAATTCTGGAATCATATATCATCACTTTGTGAAAGTAGTGGAAAACAGTCTATATTTTCTACTTCCTCTTGTTATTTTCTTTTTTTCTTTTTTCTTTCCATTTTATTGGGATATATATGACATACAGCATTGTGTGAGTTTAAGGTGTACAGCATAACTTGACTTACATATACTGTGAAATGATAACTACAATGAATTAGTGCCCATCATCTCATCATACAGACACAAGGAGAGAAAAATAGAGAATACAAATGTGTTTCTACTTTTGATGAGAACTCCTGGGATCTACTCTCTTAGTAACTTGTGAATTGAGTATACCATATAGCAGTGTTAGCTATAGTCATGTTACATATTACATCCCCATATTATTTTCTTGTACCTGAAGAAAAAGATAGTTTCAAAACTAAGGGTTCCAGTGAGGACACCTAAATACCTCAGGTCTATTTTACCATCTACATAATAGTTGCTCAGATGGGTTAATACCCCTAGTGTACTGGCATTCTTATTCATATGCATCTTTGGGACCTATTCTTGTTTTATCACTTGCTCTATCTCTTAGAAAGTAGAGCTCAGAAGTGATGCAATAGATATGAATAAAATACTTTCTTTCCCCTCTTTTTTAAAGAGATAGGCATATGGAATAGTGGCTTATACGGAACTTAGAATTAACTAAAATCCCCCAGACCTTTCACTCAAACCACCACCAAGTTAGGGCTTATCCAATAAACATTTGCTCAGCCACTTTACTAACCTGAAACTCAGGATTTTGTTCTTGCTCCTGTTTATACAATTTCATCTAGTTAGGTTTGCTGAGCATGTCAATAAATTCTAATTGGACCAGACCCACATAGGCCCTGACAATAGTCATTTCTCAAGACTAAGTCTCTTTTGGACTAAGTCATTCTAAGTTGATAAATACTTTGGGAACTAAAAAAATAAAATAGGCCTTTTCAGTGTATGAAGGAAAAAGTTGGAAGAACAAGTTAGCTATTAGGCCTATTTAAATTTCTCATATTGATCTAGATGAGTTTTTTTTCTTTTTTTCTTTTTAAGCCAACATAATTTCCCATATATAATAAAACAATATTATAAAATGTATTTGTTAAAATAATGAGGCACATTATTAAATGTTAATCACTAATATATATTAAACATTTGCTATAGGACAAAGAATGTACTCAACTTCTTTATTCATTCTCAGTTAAGCATCATCTTATGAGGGACGTAATATTATTATATAAGTACATACTTTTACCAATGAGAAAATCAAGGCATAAAGAAGTTATCTAAAGATTTGACAATATATACGGTCTTTTTCTTTGAGGTTTTAACTTAGAAAAGCTACTTAAGTGTCATTTTTGTGAAAGTTTAATGAGGGGAAAGTAATCTCCATATAGAAATAGGAATTGGAGATGGTTGTTCTCTGATGACTTCACAAGCATCTTCTTCAAGTAATTCTGCCTGATTTATTTAATATACTATCATACGGAAATGATGGCCACTGCAAAATCTGAACAGGGTATAAAAGCAAATCATTTCTTTAGAATGGACATGATTGAAATAGATACCTCATAGGGTTAGTATGTATTGGGATAATCTAAAATAAAGACATTCCTTTAATAAAATTACAAGCAAACTAATTTCTTCTCAGGAATTTATTTAATTTTGGTTTAGGTTTCATTCTGATTGATTTTGTCCAATTAAAATAGAACCATTAATTATTTCCCTAGTTCATAAAACTGCACTATTGTCATGTACAGCCAAATTTTATAAGATAGCTCTTGAAGTGGGTTACTATTCTCTTCAATTCTTTAGGTATTCTTGTATGTAGAACTGAAATGTGGAATTATCAAAACCCATATGAATTAGAATAAAATGAAAAAGAATACTATTAATACCTGTTCAATAACTACAATTAAAATGCATTATTGAAAATATTTGGAATCTGTGAAATATAGAATCCAAAGCAAATAATGAAAAATTTAAACATACCCAGAGTATTACCCTAAAGTCAGAGAAACATTAGGAGCACAGTTGGAAAAGTGGAGGTGAGTTAAGAGCTCCACATCTATGGGGAAGCCGGGATGGCTCCGTGGGTTAAGCGCTCACTTTGAAGCCCCGGGGACTAAGGATCGAATCCCGGCCCCGGCCTGTGCGGACCCATATGCTGAACTGGAGTGTGCTTCCCGAATGCGGTGAGGCCTCCAGTTCAGTTAAAAAAAAGAGCTCCACATCTGTGCTAAAGTACAGTCTACTCTTCAGACAAGACCCAGAGTGGGAGAGCAAACTGGAAGAAAACTACTAGCAGGCACTGATTCACATAAAAGTCTATACTACTTGTATATGGCAAAGTGTAAGAAAAGTGAATTATTAGATGGCACACTGATTATATGACACACATGTATTTATTTTCCTGTCAATTCACTTAAGAAATATTAACAAAAGTCTGTAACTGTAAATGCAATACATTTCTAACTACATGGAATTTTCAGACTGGCTATATTTCCTGTTCCTACCAGGTTTCCTCATCTAAGATGAACTTCCAAATACACAGTCAAACTCAGCACTAATAATTAAAACACTGAGTAGGTATTAAGTGCCGGGTATTAGAGAAACAAGGAAGCTAACCAAGAGCCAGAAGCAGGTTGTCCTTGTGGGTTTTCCTCCTACTCTCTGCAGAGTTTGCATTTTAAACCAACTTTAAAAGCAAGAGAAAACAACAAAATCTAGAGAGATGCACTGGGGGGAAAAAGAAGGGGGGCATGGGTAGTTGAACTGGGAGAGGCAGACATAGCTCAGCAGGTTGAGCACTTGCCTTGCAGCAATGAGGTCAAGGGATTGAATCCCAGCCCAGGCTGGTGCAAACCCGTATGCTGAACAGTGGCACAACTGGCCCCACATCCACCTGTGAGGAATGTAACTATGTCACAACTAATGATGTACAACTGTGGAGCCAGCTCTGGTTACCGCCTCACCCCACTTCTCTCAAAACAACAAATCTTTTTAAAAAGGTGGGGGAAGGGGGGGCTTTCAACTCTGTGTTTATATAATGCTGGGGTGCAGAGGCATTCCCCCTTCTGTGGGGGATAGGCAGGCAATTCCACTCCAAGGGCCTGCTTCAAGGATGAGTAAATTGTGCAGTCACAAGAAGTCCATGCTCAGGAGGGCCCTGTACTAAGGAGGAAGAGCCTGGCACTTGCCTTACTGCCTGCCTGAGCCAGGAACCTGAGTCATCCTCTTCCTCTCTCCTACATTCAGTCAGTCACAGAGTCCTGCTGACTGCCTTCTAAATGTTCTCCATTTAAACTGCCACTTCTGAACTTCTCCCAGACTTCAACAGAGACCTAACTGGCCTCCTTTCTTTCAGGCTATCCCCAAACTATTTTATAAGATAAATGGTTTTCCTAAAGGGCATATCTGATTCTGCATAAAATCATTTTTTCCTCCTAAAATAATCCAATGGCTGCCCACTGACTTGAGCAAGGTATAGTGAGAGTATAATTTTATTGGCTCAGCACTTAGACTTCTTTCAGGAACATTACTTCTCTTCTTCTGGGAACTTCCCTACCACAGTCCCCTGGAACAATATCCTTCCCATGCTAGCTGGCACCTGACCCAAGCTGGGCAAATCAGAGCCTTCCCCTAGGATTTTGTTAGGACAGAGGAAGCCGCAAGAGGTCAAAACTCAAAAGCTGTCAACATCATGATTATTGCCAACTAGGGAAAGCTGTCCATGCTCAGTTAGTAATAAGAAATGGAGCGTCTTGGCAGTTTGGCTTCTTGGTTCAGTTTCCTGAGACCCAACTGGCATCTCTTTCTGTTTAACTTGCTTACACTCTGAGCCAATCAATCCCTCTTTTTGTGTGAGTATGCCAAAACTGTGTTTCTATCCTTTGCTGTTATATATGACCATAAAAAGGCACTTCATTAATTGGTTCTTACTTTTCCACCCATCCCCTTGTATCCTCACACACATACTCTACAATAAAATGCTCAATAGTCCACTAATTCAACATGCTGTTTCACACCTCCTCTGCACACACTAGTCTCTCTGCACTCCCAAGTTTCCACTCTGGGGTCATCTTCTCATCTTTCCTGACTACCCTGGTCAGAGCCAGGTACCCTTACCTTGCTTTCCAATAGCCCAAACATTAAATTCAAGCTCTTATCACAATGTACTTCAACTGCCCTTTAAATGACTAACTTGCCCTAGACAATGGCAGTTTGCAAAGTGATTAAAAACTTGGACTCTGGAACACAACTGCCAGGTACTCCACCCAGTACCGCGACTGACTGCTCTACAAGTTGGGTAGACGATTCTGTGCCTCCATTTTTCATCCATAAGTGGAGATACTTATAGTGGCAGATACTTTACGTGGCTTTTGTGAAAATGAACTGTGATGAGAACTTACAATAATGTCTAGCACTGCACTGTTAGTTCTGTAATAACCCTATAAAGCAGAAACTGAGTAACTCCTATTTTTGTATCCCCGACACGCAGTACAATGTCTCTTTCAAGGAGTATTTGCTTGACTTTTAAAGAGCCAGCGAAAGCAGAGCGGCAGTCCACCTAACCGGAGCTCGTGGAAGAACTGTTTGCCAAGGCTGACGGAGGGTGGGTGGGCTTCCCTGACCCATTTCAGGCAAGTGCTAGCTGTGGACACCGAGAAGACACTCAAGACTCGTTGAGTTTCTGATCATTTACTTAGGTTTATCCCTCTTGCAGAAGAGGTTTGCTGATTTTATTGGAACTCCAAATCACTACTACACCGAGCTTCAGAAAAGCGTATTCTCAGCATCTGATTCCTGAGATATCTCAGTAAGTAGATGGAAATAAAATGCTCCATGAAACTAAGCTATGCGAACAGGTCTACCGCCTGACAAAAAGGCTCTGCACCGCCTCCAGACTTGTAGGATGGACAATTACTGCCACTTCTCAGCTGGCAAAAATAACGAGTTCTCTCTCATCCTAAGGATTTGTGGCCCACCCTCCTAGTATTTAAGCCATGAGCTGTGGCCAGTGTACAAACGCTGACCAGGAAACTCACTTATTTAAAAGACGAATAAAAAGAACTGGAGAACTGAGACGCGTGTTCTGCTGTTTGGGCAACAGAGGAAGAGCCCAGTGAAAGGGAACTGGAGGGTGCAAACCGCGGAGACCCGGAGTCGCCTTCTCGGGGGCCGCCCTGCTGGACGGAACGCCCCGGGATGTCCGGGAACTCGGGGCGAATGCGGGTGCGCCCTCGCCGGGCAGGGCTTCCAGTCCGGAGCGTTCCCAACCCCACCCTGCCGCTAGCGACAGTACCTGTGGACAGCTCCGTACCGGCGGTGCTCATCTCTGCCCTGCTTGCAGCCTGCATGAGGAGGACGAGGAGGAAGAGAGCCATGCTGCTGTGGATAGACTCGGAGTACGGCCCCGAGGAGCGGCGGGTGGCCCCCGGCACGGCCCTTTGGCCTGGGCGTCGCGTCACTTCCGCCACCGCCAGCCACAGATTCACAGGGAGACGGGACGTGGACAGGGAGGCGGGACGTGGGGAGTGAAGCCCGAGACCTAGATGGGGAGGCGGGGCTACGCCGGGGGCGGGGCTACGCCAGGGAGGCCGGAAGTGGCCGGGGAGGCGGGGCTACGACGGGGCGGGGCTACGCTGGGGAGGCCGGATGTGGCCGGGGAGGCGGGGCCAGGGCCGGTAAAAGGGACCTGAGCCGAGGCGTGACATTGACTGGGAGCGGGCGTGGGCGGGGCGGCAGAAGCGGGATTAGGAGCTCAGGGGTCAGTTTCAAAACAAAAAAAATGCGGCGTTAGAGCACTACAGTCCCTGGTTGCGACCTGGACTTACGAGTTTCTGAGCAATTGCGACCTAGAGATTTACTTACTTTCGACTTGGCACCACCTTCCGCGATCCTTCCTATTTTTTTCAAGTGTTCTGAGGTTGCAGAATTCAACCCAACCACAATCGTTCTACCGTATTAGACTTTGCCATTAAGGCATCTAGGAACCTGAGAGTTTAGAACAGAAAGAGCCGTTAAGTGCCTTCTCTAATTCCTGAATTTGTATTAGAGGAACTTGAAGTGTCGCTAGTGAAATGATTTGTGCAAACGTCCACAGCCCAAACCTAATGGCCTTGGTCAAGAACTACTTTTTTCTTGTAGGAAAACAACTTGTATTACCTTTCCAGCAGTTAAATATCAAATAGAACTTTATTAAGCAGCCTCTCATTATGAGATAGGCCCTCTTCCATCTCTGACTACATCTATTACTCTGCATCTCTTCCATTCCACTCCAGCCACCTGCTTTAAGTCTTTGCTTATCATGACCTTTTGCAAAAATTTGAAATTGTCACCTATCTTCCCACTCTCTATCCTGCCTGTTTGTTTGTTTGTTTTCATGGCACTTAACACTTGTCCTTCACACTCTACTATAGGCATATTGATATTTATTTGTTTTTTCTCTTCTAGTATGCAAGCACCACAGGCCTGAAATCTTTGGCACTCAAATAGTATTTGTTGGATGAAAAAAGGCATGATTACATTAATGTTGAGCAAAATTTTAGAGAGAAAAACTTTATGAAAGTACTGTACAAACTCAAGAGGAATTATTAGCTGGGTTATTTTATTTATATTAATAAATCCTTTAGCTCAGTACTTTTCCAACTTTCATGTGCAGGTGAACCACCTGGGGATCTTGCTAAAATGCAGATTCAGAATCAGTGGGTCTGATTCAGGTTGGGGCTTGAGTTATACATTTCTAACAAGATACACAGGAAAGCCAAGGCCACTGGCTCTAGCACAGGGGTGGCGAACCTTTTGGCGATTGAGTGCCAAAGTTTATGAAATAAGAGTATACTCGCTCGACTCGCGTGCCAACCCAACGAGTGAGATAGAGGTATCGATTATTTTTATGTCTATAAGAGCATAAACAATAATTTTTTAAATGGTATTCACAGCTCCGAGTGCCAAAATAATTGCTCCACGTGCCACTTTGGGCATGCGTGCCACTTTGAGCACGCGTGCCATAGGTTCGCCACCCCCGCCCTAGGACCACACTGAAAAGGAAGGCTTTGGCACCAGCCAGACTAAATTTGGGGAATATTTTGTTTGATGTGTTTCTGATGCTCACTATTTTAGTACATTCAGGCTATAGTATGTCACAGATTGGATGGCTTATGAAAAACAGATTTCTATTTCTCACAATTTTGAAGGCTCGAAGTCCAAGATCAGGGTACCATAATGGATTGGTGCAGGCTGTCTTCTGGGTAGCAGACTTCCTGTTGGGACCTCACAGGATGGAAGAGGGAGGGATCTCTCTGGAGCTTCTTTTGTAAGGAAGGTACTAATCCCATTCAGGAGGGTTTCACCCTCATGCCTTAAGTACCTCCCACAGACCCCACCTCCTAATTTAACCATCACCTTTGGGAGTTAGAATTTCAACATGTGAATTTTGGGGAGACACAAACATTCAAACCTTAGCACTAACTATATGGAAGGCATCCTCTTGTCACTGTAAAAATGCACAGATAAGAAGAACTGATCGTTGCTGTTTAGGAATTCATGGAGTAGGACAGAACATATTGCTCAATTCAGTAAACATTTTTAAAGTACCCTTCACAGGTTGAGTTACTCCGGAAGTAGATTCTAAAGGGGGTGATTAGTGTGTAAGACATGCTCTTGTATTCTCTTGGGATTGACCCCTGTGGAAGGGAGGTGGAGGAAACAAGGTTGAGCAGAGGGAGAAGTTGGTCTGTGATACCATTGCAACAAAGGCTTCAGTGACCCCTTGGGACTGAGATGGCCTTTCAGAGGTGTCTTGAGTTAGTATAACTGTCTGGGCCTCCAGCTGCCAGGATGGACTAGTCATTACAAACCACTCCTGGCAGGGGACGTGATTTAGGGCTGTCTATTTCTTTAACTGAGGCATTCTCCAAAGAGTGCTGAGAGCGCAGGATTTCTGCCAACAGCACTCCCAGTAGTGGGGAGGGTATGGAGCTAACTTTTCTACTCCTGAAGGGGGACCTGAGCAGAGCTTCACAAGCAACATCTGCCACAGTAGCCTATCCTTTTGAGGCACTGTGCTAGTCACTTGGAGACTGAAGATATTTAATTACTTCATGAAATGTTATTAAGTGCCACCATGTGTGTCCAACACAACTATGCACTGAGATATTGATTTGAGCAAGACAGATATGGTCCCTGTCCTCGTGGAGCTTATAGTCTACTGAGGTATTAAACATTAAAGCATTCATTAATCAAGTTATTACACCTGAAAGTCTTGGAATTATGGTAGTTATTAGCAAAGAGCATTGGGTTTACAGATACATGAAGGAGAAATAGCATGGATAAAGCTGCTGGAGTGGTCACAGACTAGTAGCAGAGGTAGGAGGAATATCAGTAAAATATATTTCAAAATTCAATGTATAGATCTTAGATAGTCACACAGAGAGCAAAAGAGCCATGCCAGTTTCCAATGCCTAATGGCTTGAGAATGTTCACGTATATGTTGGTCCCACTATAATCCTCTGGTGAGTTTTTGAAACCAAGAAAACCAGTGTGCGGTGAGGGGTGGATAAATCCAGAGCCAAGCACAAACTGAAATGCTTTTCAGAAGCAAGGCTATAGTTTGTAGGTCATGCTCAGCACAGCCTAGGCCCTAGAGGAAGGAAGTTAATAAGCCAAATAAAATAGGACTTTAGAACTTTGAATGACAACAGAGACTGCCTGTGCAGCACAAACTGTACACTTTTGCCTCCTGACACTGTGTATTTCCTTCCTCTTTTCTCTAGAGCACAAATGTCTGCCAGTTTCCCTATAAAGGAGAGAGATTGAAAAGTTTATGGCTAAAGTATTGAGTTCTGGATTCTGATTATTCTACAAATTACAGCCAATACTCTCCTACCTCTTATACTCTATCCATGGTGCTTTCTTAACTAAGTTCTTGCCATAGCACTTCTTACCATTCACAAATATATAAGTACTGAAATTGTGGTAAGCATTGCTCAAAAAGAACTGCACTTAGACACGTGCCTATCATTCCATTAACATTAAATAAAGATTCAATATTTTGCAAAGTCCTCTAATAGATGGCTTTACTTGGAGTACTACCTAGGATAGATGCCACATGCAAGATGTAAGTGACTATGACAGACATTTTTCACTAGCTGACCACTAATAACCTTTATCAATATCCTGTTTTGCTGCCTTGCTACTATATGGGCTATAAAACCGCAATATTCACTTTCCCAACCGTCATGGCGGCTGAGTGTAGTCATATGACACAGTTCTAACTAATGAGACATAAGCAGAAGTCTGCGTGTGTGGATGTGCATGTGACAAATACAACAGGAGAGTTTGGGGCCCTTGACTCTCCTCCAGCCTTCCTGCCTTTAATGTAAACATGTGCTGCCTGGATCTGCAGTAGCCTTCTTGCAACCATGAGGCAGCATGATTGAGGATGAAAAAACAATAACTAAATGGAAGAATCAAACGGTAGAAAGCCTAAGATGTCAAGATTAGCAGTAAGCAGCTGAACCAACGTCTGCAGCCACCTACCCCTGGACTCTTGTTATGGGACAAAAAACAAAAACAAACAACAACAACAAAGTTCCATTGACTTAAGCCCCAGCCAGTTTGGTTTTCTGTTAACTGAGTAAAATTTTTTCTTACTCAATGCCAGGCCAACCTATATAAATTCCCTTTCAGAGAGCTGGAATGTAAACCACAGTGGAAGGGAGGGTGGCTGGAAAGAAGAGAGGAATAAAAAAGAGAAGCCACACACCCAAGGGCAGGATGCAGAACACTAGAATAGTAAGCAAAGAAGGTCCCTGGTTGAGGGGAGTACAAGAGGCCCAGTCTTGGAGCTGCAGCGGCAGCCACAGCCTAGGGAGCATTGTATGTACTGGAGCTGTGGCCCATCACCGGGCTCCTGAGGTCCAGCTCACTGGGAACTCTTTCCTCTTCTGATTTTTCCACACATCTTCACCAGAATCACTTGTCAGTAAAGGTAATCTGAGTGTCTGGCCCTTGCAACTAAGAGAGCCTACCCAACATAATTTCTAGCCAAGTGTGGTCAGTCTCATAAGAGACAGCTCTTATAGCCTTTTAGAAAACATTTCTGAACATCACATAAAACACTGGTCTCGATAAACGTGCTGAAAAGAACCAAGCAGCACAAAGAAGCATAAATTTGCCCTCAGTGCCTCTCACTTCCTCTTTCACAGCTTCTTCCTCTCGAAGTGTTTTCCTTCACCACACCGGTACCCACTGCACTCTTGCTGTTGTTCAGATACCCAGAATCCTCCTCCTTTGAGAACCTATAACGGCCCTGGTTCACAGGGCTTCTGCTTAGGGCTTCTCTTCCTCTTGATCTTTGATCAGCATGTGGGTGAATAGTTCTGTAATCTGCAGGCAGATGCAAAAGGAGAAGGGTTCTTACCATTTGGGCTGTAAATATTTCCACAAACAATATAAAATTGAAAGTTACAAAGACACAGAGACCTATGGACACACCCAATAACTTGGTGATTGCCTGAGGGAAGGGGAGGAGGGGGGAGGGTGAGAGGGAGGGGAGGTGGGAGAGGGCACCAGCATTATGGACACACTCAATGGTTTGGTGTTTACCTGGAGAGGAGGGAGGAGGGGGAGGGAGAGTTGTG
>PVKE010042775.1:0-13616 GCA_004027555.1 Craseonycteris thonglongyai
AAAAAAAAAAAAGAAACATCAGTAATTTGAAATTCTCCATAATTCTATCTCAAGCCATGTTTTTTTCTACTCTAGAATCTCATCACAAAAGATATACTAGTTTGTATGAATATCAAATAAAAAAATATTATTAGTAAACTTTAAACTCTAAGCTACTTCAGAAAAAGCCAGAAAACAATGCTTTTAATTATTTTATTTTTTATTTAATTATTTATAGATTAATTAAATTCATAAAGAACAATTCCACAACTTCCAAAACAAACAATTTTACAACTTCTTAACATAGTTATAGATGTCACCAAGAAGACAGAATAGGACACAAACTCGCTTTACACCTCAGGGATACCGATTCAATAGCATGACACTGATCTATTATTTTCTCGGTGAGAAATTCAGAACATAAAAGTTTCCAGCCCCCTTAGTGGGTACAAAACCTGCAACAGCAAAACTGATAGAAAAGAGAGGACACTCTTTCGTCCAGATTCCCACCTCTGGTACTGCTTCAGGAACAGGGTCCCCAGTGACTGGCTTCTGCTTTGGGAGTCATCAAGTTTGGATGTTATTTAGCACGCCAGTTTCTCTGGGTGCTACCCAAGGAACTCACTTGTCAGAGAGTTGACAAGACCATGTATATGCTACTCCCTTAGAAACTCAGAAAACATTGTGGTGTTTAGATCAAAATTGTGAGCAATCATCATATTCCTTTCTCTGTTTCAATGCAGAGCAAGTATTAGAAAGGAAAGAAAGAAAGAAAGAAAGAAAGAAAGAAAGAAAGAAAGAAAGAAAGAAAGAAAGAAAGAAAGAAAGAAAGAAAGAAAGAAAGAAAGAAAGAAAGAAAGAAAGAAAGAAAGAAAGAAAGAAAGAAAGAAAGAAAGAAAGAAAGAAAGAGAAAGGAAGGAAGGAAGGAAAAAAGGAAGGAAGGAGTAAAGAAAAGAAAAGAAAAGAAAAGAAAAGGGAAAAACAAAAAAACACGCTCCCATTGTCCCACTGAAGAGCAGCAAAATTAGACTGCACATCTATTATCCCCACTTCTCTAAATGCTGCCTAAGTAACTGGCTTCTCTCTTACCTGTCTGGGAGATTTTATAGATATTGGCAGATGCTAGTCCCCTAGGTCATATAGAGAACAGACCAGTAGTTTTAACTAGTGAGGAAGCATTCATCACAGCAACTTGAGGCTCACAGAAGAGTGAGCAGGTGATATGTCACAGCTTTCAGATTCTCTCTGAGAAGAGTTGGACCATGCACCCTGAGTTCTAACTTATTTGAAAGCTATTCAGGGACTTGCTTTGGTCATGCCTGTCTTTGATACATTACATGCCTGGTGGTCACTAAGAACAAAACAGAAGTTTTGGCTAATGTGAACGTTTGAGAGACTCACAAATGTTTAGACCAGGTTGATTTGTGAAGGACGTATATATGTGGTCATTCCAGGAAGATGGACAAGCGAAGCTTTATTAAATTTGTGGATACCAACACAGAGTCAAGGAAATAAAGAAACATGATCCAGACAGCAGAAGTAGAAAATATTCTAGAAACGGGACCTAGTGAAATGGAGATTTATTTTCTGACAGAATATTAAAAATAACTGTCATAAAAATGTCCAATGAGTTCAGGAGAGTTAGGTGTTAAAAAAAGAGATAATTTCAACAAAGAGGTAAAAATATCTAAAATAGAACTAAACCAAACAATTATATTGGAGTTGAAGAATAGGATAACAAAAACAAAAACAAAACAGAACGAAACAAAACAACAAAAAAATCAATGCAAGTGTCCAATAGTAGATTAGAGCAAAAAGAAGAATCAACAAACTCTTATTTTCTATTTTTTATGATTTTTTTATTTTTTAAAAATAATTTTGAATGCTTAAGAAAAAGATTTTTTTTATTGTTTGAGAGAAAGAGAGGGAGAGAGAGAGAGAGAGAGAGAGAGAGAGAGAGAGAGAGAGAGAAAGGGGGAGGGCCCAGAGCCCACAGTTCAGCACATGGGTTTGCATGGACCAGGGCCAGGAATTGAACCCCAGACCTCAAGATTGAGAGGCAAGTGCTCAAACGCTGAGCTAGCCCAGTATCTCCATAATCAGCAAACTTTTAAAAAGTAATTTGAAATTATCTAGTTAGAGAAGAAAAAGTAGAAGTAATTAAAAAGGTGAAGAAAGTTTCAAAGAGTTATCGAAAATGATCAAGTAGATCAATATATACACTCTGAAAGTTCCAGAAGGAACAGATATTCCCAGAGGAGAACCCTAAATCTTACAAAGAAATCATAACTTTAAAACCTACTAAATTTGAGACAGACAATAAACACTCAGATCCAGGAAGTTCAAAAGACTCCAAGTAAGATGAAATCAAACAAATTCACATTGAGTTTCATTGTAACCAAATTGTGAAATTCAAGGGCAAAGAAACAATTTTGAAAAAAGCAATATATGTGTGAATTGTCAAATACAACTAAACTCCTAAAAGAGTATTGCCGACTTTTCCAACAGAAACCTTGTATACCAGGAAGGAGTGAGATGATATATTCAAAATACTAAAATAAACAACAAAAAAAAATTAAAAGCAAACATATAAAAACAAACCCAAACATCTGCCAACCAAAAATATTAGACTCAGCAAAAGTTTCCTTAAAAGAAAAAAAAGAGAGGGGAGCTATAAAAACATTTTACCTGTTAAATGTTATTACCACAATAAACACATTTTTAAATGTCATTAGATATTTTTTTTACGAAAAAAAACATATTACCCTTTGTGTCTTTCTGTCCATGTAAAACATTTCTTCTTACTGGCAAGATTTTCTTAAAATTTCTTTTCCCTAAAAATTACTTCTAATATTACAGATTTCAAGCAATTTAGTCTCTTAGAATACCAATGTATTTTGGAATATTATAAAATAAATAACTTTTAAAACAGCAATTAAATGCCAGAGTTAAGAAAAAAATAATTATATAGCTGTTTTATTAACTGTTAAATTGTACAGATGTTTTCTACAAAGTGAGTACTACTGTTTTTGGTGTTAATATGATAATGTTTTTTGTCATTAAAATCTAAAAAATATTCAACTGGCTTTAATGAAATATTCTTAGACTTTATTATTTTTTTCACTTAATGAGTATTTTTTGATGTCTATTTTGTGCCCAAACTTTGTGTTAGCTTTCTCTAAATCCTTAATGTTGATATATTCAAAACATACTGTCTCCATAAAATCACAAATTCATCTTCTATTCTGTATTTCCACTTTCTGAAGTAGAACTCAAACTTAAGTGCACACTGAAGATTACAGAAAACATTTCAGGCAATGGGGAAAATATTTACATGTTTAGAGTTAGTACGTGAGCACGTGAGCTTTATTAGTTTTCAAAGTATCTACATTAAATTTCAATTACATCTTTAAAAAAATAAAGACCAAGTAGATTTCACTGAATGTTGAATAAACACAATTTTTATTTTTATTATGTATTTAGAAATTATAATAAATAGCAATTGGATTATTACACATCTTGATTTTAGCCTCCCAAATGTGTAGGTAATATATTTTACAGCTCAGTGATACTGATTATGACCAAGGTCATTATAGCACATTAAGAATGGAATGTAGAAGTAATATTGGAATGAATAATGATGAAAACACAAAAGTATACTTATAAATTATATGAACAATATATTATCCTATAAAGTCACTGGTTTTGCATTGTTTTCATTTGTTGCTTATGAGGCTAAATGTGTGCTTATAAAAGTTGATATAACCAATGTAATATCTTTTGAAGTGAAAAAAAAACACTGTCAAAATATTTTTTGTGTATAAAATATATAATCTCTGAGAATATATTCACAGTACCATGCCATAGCTTTAAACTATAATCAAGTGAAATAAAAAGATAAGTAACTTGTGAATTCTTATTTTCTGTATGTGAAAAACATTCAAAATAAACATGTTGGGCACTTAATTCATCGTCTTTTCTTTTCTTTCCTTTTATTCTTTTAATTGTTAAACTTATTGGCGTGACATTAGTTGGTATAAATCACATAGGTTGCAGGTATAAAATTCTACATGACATCGTCTATGTGTTGCACTGTGTGCTCACCACCCAGAGTTTGTTCTCTTTCCACCACCATATATTTGATGCCCCCTCCCCTCCCCGCTCCCCCCTTACCCTCAGGTAGCCTCTAAACAATTGACTATGTCCATGCATTTTAGTTTTTTGTTACTTTCAGTTTTATATTCATTTTTATTTGTGCATATTTGATCTATTGGCAATATGTTATAACTATATTATGATTTTGTATTTATTTGATTGGAGTCCAAAATTACTTAGAATCTTATAATTTAACTACTTTAACTTGTAACAACTCTGTCCTATTAGATCTTTTTTTTTAAAGATTTATTTTATTGTTTTTGACAGAGACAGAGAGACAGAAACAGACAAAGAGAAAGGGGAGGGTCCAGAGCAGTCTCCATAGTTGTACCTCATCAATTTTCAACATGGTTTCATTCCGCACAGGTATGGGGGCCACGCAGGGCGGGAACTGGGCTGGGGGCCTCTTGCATGGGAGACACGCCCCCTTTAGCCAGGGGCCTACTGGGGGTAAGAATCAAACTGGGGGCCTCCTGCATGGGGGAAGTTCACCCCAGTTCTGCATATGAGTTCACATGGGCCGGGGCCGGGATTCGATCCTCGGTCCCCAGGGCTGCAAAGTGAGCACTTAACCCGCTGAGCCATCCCAGTTTCCCCTAGATCTTGAAAATATATTTTTGTCAGTGTGATTCTTTTTTACATAACTATTTTGAATATTTTCTACCACAAGATACCTCTTCATTTACTGTAATCCTACAACACAATTCATATTGATTTATTTAGAAATTGAGTTCTTATTTTATTCCAAAAGATCATAAATAAGTATTTTTATTTTATAGCTAATGATCTTTAACTGTACTCTGAGTAAAGTTTTCCACAGAGAACCTTACAAGACAAATATCTTACATTTTAAGAAGTTATTTCATCTTGTGGGCCACAGACCTTGTTTGTAGCTCTTTTTTGATTCAAACATAATTTTATGTTAGTATTCCTTTACAAACCCAGGAAGAAACCTAAATGTAAGTGACTTCTCTAATAGTTAATATAAACATTTTGTGATTTTAATGTCATATGTATCATATTACTAGCATGTTTAAATATAAGACAGCCTTAAAATCAAAAGGAATATTATCAAAATGCATCACAAATACCATCTAGTTCAAATTGATTCTGTTTTGTACTCCTTACATTCTTTATAGGTAATACTATTGAAGTGATAAAATAAAGATACTATTTAAAAATTGTCACTGGTAATTTAACTTTTGTGTGTATTCCGTAGAGTTGCAAGTTTTTTCTTATATTTTTTAACTATTTTTTAAAACTATACAATTACAGAGGAGGGAACTTATGTTTTAAGTGGATACACAGCTGATTCAAAATCACATATCTGGAAATTGGCAGATATAGAAATAACATTACGGTAATTATTTTTACATGAGAAACTAAGAGCATTTTGGAATAGCCACATATTATACAATAAAGTTATCTTAGAGAAACTATGCCAAGAATAAATGTAAAAGAAAAGTGTAATCTAGACAATTATTTGTACCCTATTTGAAGGCATAATATACAAACAGATTTAGTTCCATTAAATTCAGTTATAGTAACCCAAATAACCAGTGATTTCTTATATTCATCTAGCATGGTCAGGGTCAAATCTGGAAGAATCTGAGAGCTTCAAATTTTGTGTTTCTGAAAAAGTCTACTAAGTTGTGTGGCTAAAATAATTCACCAGATTTTTCCAGGGTTTTTAAAAAATCCTTTTCAATGCCCACCTTCCTCAATGTACCTTGAAATACCCTGTTTATTCATTAAATTCTAAGTGACTAAGTCTGAAAATACTTCCACAGACAGATAATAATACTGGTCATCAAGGACATGAATATTATAAGTTAAGAAATATGCATTTTGTATTAATAAAGTGAATAGCTCCTGTTTAATGGTAACTTAATCACGGGCCAAACCCCACACTATGTTTAAATATCACTTTATTAAATCAGCAAAACAAATCTGAGTTCCAATTTTTGAAGTGAAAAATTAACCTTAAAGAGGTATAATAGTTAGTTACACAACTAACTATTAAAGGTACGAAAAACAGTCTATTTAATCTTAATTATGTTAGGTTATTACTGTAAACATTGCAATAAAGCTTACTTCTTACTTGCTCAAAGTATAATGTTGAAAGGCATTTTTACAAAATTGTAAAACACAATCTTTTAGGTTTAATAAAAGAAATTTCTCCTGCTTCGGCTCCATAGTTATCTCTCATGAACGAACTAAATAATTTGCTCCTCATTTTTTGGACTTTGAATCATTAATTTTGTGTTTCATAGCCATGTTTGTGAAATATGTTTTTATTGGTAAATTTGAACCTGCCATTTTGGCAAAAAGTGTTTGAAAATATTCTACTTGTATTATTCATTCTCTCCCATTGTTAGTCTAGATATTTATGCATCGTTGCCTTTCTAGCTAATTGTATTTTACTGAATTAGGAGACAATTAACATATTTTTCGCTACTTAAGACACAAGTTTCCTGCCTGGACCCGTTCTCCTTCCATGCAGTCCCTGCTTTCTGATCTGGCTGCAGGCTTCCCCCAAGGCATCATTAAGGTTCCCAACGTGCACTCTTTTTTGCAGTATTCGCTCCATAAGACGCACACACTTTCCCTCCACTTTTTTTGGGGGGGGGGCGGGGGGAAGTGCGTCTTATAGAGCGAAAAATACCGTAGGTCTATAGTGGAGTTGATTCAGAATGTCCCCCAAATTATGTCAGGGTACAATCTAGCTATCCAGAGTGAAAAGCCTGCAACACAAGATCTGTCATTTAAGTCACCTTGACCTATTGATAAACTCTAACATCTGTGTTGTATAACTAATTAGAAGAGATGGGTGTGACCTTCTGCAGACACTTTTGATGTCTTTTCTTCCTAACATCACACTCCCTGTTGTTTAAGTTATCATAAATACTTCTAAAACCCTGATAAACACTATGGCCATTTCTGAATAAACGCATTTCTGAATTAGAAGATAATAGGTTGAATTGTGCACTCCGAATTCAAATCCACCAGGGGCGTTAGTGTGCAACCATATTTGGAAATAGGGTTTTTGCACACGTGCTTAAAATTAGGTCATACTAATAGATTATGGTGAACACTGAATCCAATGACTGATGTTCTATTAGAAAAGTAGAAATCTAACTATCATAAAAACTATTCCTATATATATTCTACTCATTGGGTAACAGAACGGAGAAATTGAGTATCACCAACTAGTTCTCATGAGTCGCAGTCAAATCATACACAGAAGTTATTTAATGAACATGAGCTTAAAACATAGGTGCTTCTGAGATTAATCAACTATTTGATCGAATGAAATTATGATGGGCAGTCACGTCCATTTTACAAGAGAAAGAGCTTTGTGAGTGAGAAACAAACATTGAAATACATTGTTTTGAAGTTCCCTTTGTGTGGAGAATGGTAGAACAGGGAATACCAACTTTTGAACTTTTGTCTCTGTGATTATTTTATTTTGTGCTTGAATATCCAACAAAAACCTACATTCTAAATGACACACTTTTTTTTTTTAATGTTAATACATTTAGCAAGTACAATCCCGTTCTTACAGGTCCAGAAATATTTTATGTATTCTTATAGATCTTTATATTGATCCATTATGCTGATTGTAACATTCAGTATAATAGGGAAACATTATTCTCCTAATTTCTCAATTTGTGAGGAGGCTTTATAATAGTCTTAAAAAAGAATGACAGGGGAAGCCGGGATGGCTCAGCCCCGGCCCGTGCGGACTCATGTGCTGAACTGGGAGTTCCCCAGTTCAGTTTTCTCTCTGTCTCTGTATCTCTCTCTCTCTCTCCCTCTCTCTCTCTCTCTCTCTCTCTCTCTCACTCTCTCTCTCTCTCTCTCTCTCATAAATAAATAAATAAATAAATAGATAAAACTTAAAAAAAAAAATGACAAATTGTACACCTGGATCCTATGTAATTTTTACTAACCAGTGTCACAATAAATTTAAAAAATAAATGAATAAAGAATGGCAATATAGCTAGTTTATAGAACTGTATATGATACTTGAAATTATAAAATATAAAGAATTAGATAATCTTAATTTCTGAATAAAACTAGCTCTAGGAGCCCTATAATTTTAAAATAACAATAATAACAATGATAGTAGTTGTCTCTGTAGTTTGTTCAAAGTTCCTATTTACTTTGCCTTTCAACTAAAATTTAACAAGCCGTTCAGTCACTGTGCGCACTAATGTTATGAAATCTTGGAAGCTGGCCACTTGTGGAAATTGGCTAGATTGAGCCAGTGTGCTTCACTTACACTCAGAGGAAAGAAAAGTTCTTTTGAATCCAGAGAATGATGACCTATTACTAACAAACACAGTGATGTGTCACTTGTATGTATGCCATCAATAAACTTGCAAACTTCCTGTTCAATGGTTTTGTGTTTTATCCACATCTCCTGGGGGGAGCAGTGCGATAATTAGAGCTATCACTAAATTGTGATCACATTTAGACAACTTTCTAATGCCTGTCTAAAAACTGTGGGGCAATTTCTTCTCTCCTTTCCTGGGGGAGACTCCATAATTCTCTGCAAGTCAGTACCGGTCAATCTCCTACTTGAAAACAATTTACAAAGTGCTCTCTGGTAGAGGAAAAATTGATTACTTGAACGTGGGGATGCTACCTGATGAGGAAAGGGAACAAACAAATAAACAAAGACAACAAAACTGTAGAAGAACTGGAAGTAATCAGATGTCAGAATGCATTTGCCAAAATAACTAAGGTAAGAGGTTCAGGGTTTGCTAGATATAAGTGTATTCTGTGGTGTTTAAGGTGCCATAACGTTGTGGAAATATGATTGTATGGAAATGACAAATAAAGATGTCTTGACATCCAGCATCACTAACTAAGCTGCTTGGAGCTGCTTCTTGTTATCCCAGATGTCACATGGGAGGCGATCAGGAAGAAGGGGAGGTTGACTTAAAGTCATTTTGGGGAGAAAGTGTAAGAGTTGAGCATTTGAGTGTTCTAGTAGGGGAAATGTTCAGTACCTGATTGAAAAACTAAAAAAAGAAGGAGAAAGAATTAGCTATCACGGCAGGTTTTTCCCTCAACAGAGGAAAAACAATAGTGTTGGATAGGCTGGGTTTACTTTCGTGGCCAGTCCCTCATTTACTACATATTTCCAATGAGAAGGTCCTCCTCTCACTACATTTTGTAATCTGGCATGTTTTGCGTATATATTTACCCCAAAATTTTATATAAAATTCAGCTCCCTACTTCTAAGTGTTGAGAGTCAGAATGCAGTTGGCAGAGTAACTAAAGTAAGGGGTTCAGGGTGGGATAAATATAAACGTACAATAAAGTATTTAAGTTGTCATAATATTGTGGAAAGAAGATTGTATGAGAATGGAAAAAAAAAATCTTAAAATCGAATAACACCAACTAATAGCCCCCATGAGTCTCAGTTTTCTTATATGTAAATTAAAGAAATTAATGCTAACCCTTTATGATGCACATAAGTGCTATTAAAAACAAATCAAATAAAAGCCTTTTACAATCAAAATTAGTATATAAAGATGAGGTAGTATACTGGTGAGGGAGACAGTAAAATTATGTTTATTACTAAGACAAAACTTGATGATCAGATTAGAAAAAGCAGGCATATTCAATAACATAGAATATGTTTCACGTACCACACATTTAGTTAAACACTTTTGGCTTATTTTCACTTTTACAGTGTAGAGCACCTGCGTGCTAAGCCCTGCTGACATTTTCAGGATCTCGCCCCAGGAAACAGAGGCATCCTTGCTGAATGGTCTCCATCCTCTATGTACAGATGTTGACTCATCTGGAGTGAATACACTATAGAAAAGAGAGTTGGGACTTTAATTTACTAAGCAGGGAGGCAAATTATGTAATTAGCTGACAAGCAGTTCAGCAGAAAAGTAACAGAAACAATCTTGTAGGGAACAGGTTGGAATCGCATAAGACAGAAATATTTCCGTGACACAATTTCTGATGTTAAGAAATCTACACTACGTGTGGACTTAATTATATTCCACACACACACTCATACACACACAATAGTGAGCACTAGACCCTGAGTTTTCTATTGTTTTCTTGAGATGTTATTTTTTATAATCTACCTATTTCCCTATTTTATTGAAAGTTTATCTTCTTCCTATATGACCATTTTTTTTGAGGAAAACTGGAAATTTCTTTCATTAAACAATTATTATAAAAAACTAGAAGCACTTCTCAGTAGGCGAGAATTTACAAGGATGGAAGTTCATTTTAGGGGAGCTTTGTAATATATTGGGTAGAATCTAACATGCACCATGGAGATATTATCTCTTGGAGAATGTGGCCCTAGCCCAAGTTATGAATGAAACGGCCCATATTTGATAAACAATTGATAAACCCCAGTGTTTTGAATCAATATATTTAGTATTTTTCATAGGCCACAGATGTGATATTGTTAAGGTAGATGTAGAAAATTATTGTGTCTGTAAGATTATATAAAGTGAAATGCTATTGCAAATCCATGTCATATCATCTTTAAAAAAAAATTAATGTGCTCACTTCTAGAAAAGTCCAATGTTTTAATATTCTGATTATATTTGAATTTATTTTTCTTATACTTGAGAAAACCCAGTATAGGTTTTCCTGTTATTGTTTAAATAAAGTTTAGTATTGTTGGATTTTTAATATCATTGACTAAATAATGATATACAATATTAACAAGTATTTATAATGTGACAGAGAATAGAGTCTGAAAAGGGAAATTGACTGTAAGTCCTAACTCACATCAGTGGTTCTTGAAAATCGCTGAAGGCTCTGTGGAGACTACAAGGGAGGTTTCTGAACTCATTCTGTTGTTATTTTTATTTAGTTTAACTTTACTCCCAGAGATCAGAAAATGATGAGAAATACAATTGCTTTGGAGCTCAGTGTCACCGGATTCTAACCTTGAAAGCTAAGGGCTCAAGATCTAAGGAATATGTGTTTCTCTGTGTGTTCTATTAGTATTATTTAGGACAAGGTAAATTTTCTAAATGGATGACAATAAGTTAGTGCAGAAAACTCCTAATGGCGATTAATTTTGATTTTATACAGCAGATGTTTGCTCAGTGCCAAATAAACCTGTTCAATTTGCCTCATGTCTTAATGTACCCTATCTATTATTTACATGTGAGCACATGCGCCACTGAGAAAAAAAATAGCAAGGGCATGGCAGGGGTATATCAAGACATCTGGTAAGGTGATTGCTTACAAAATCAAAATTCTTGGCTGCAACTAAAGATTAAAAATAATGTAGAAATAAGATCTTTGTGTCTTTCTCTAGCTTCCTTGCCATGAATTTAAGACTTACTTTAAGCTCTCTGGTTATCTGTGCAAATATAGTATGTTTTCTGATCAGATGCATTAGAAGAGTGTGGGGAATAAAATTAATTTCATTTTTTATTCTAAATATTCTCATTGTGATTAATATAAATACTTGGTAGTATCTACACATGAAGTAAATCCTTTATAAATGTGGGAAGACATTCAATTTCCAACGATTTGATGTAGAAGGTTTTAAGGATCCTCTTCTATTAATAGTGATTTGTAATTATAATATCGGTGCAACCTACTCCAAGTGAGAAACAGATCGTAGAGCTTACACATCAGAAAATGCAGAGGACTGGATGGAAATATCAAAAAGGTAATTTTTTAAAGATGTATTTTATTGTTTTTGGCAGAGAGACACAGAAATAGAGAGAGAGAGAAGGGGGAGGACCCAGAGCAGTCTCCATAGTTGTATGTCATCAGTTTTTGACATAGTTTCATTCCACACAGGTAGGCAGGGGGTGCTGTGCATGGGAGGCATGCCCCCATGAGCTGGGGGCCAAACCAGGGGCCTCCCACATAGGAAACCTCACCCCACCAAGAGGCAAACTGGGTTTGCATATGGGTTTGCATGGACCCAGGTTGGGATTCAATCCTCAGACCCCAGGACTGCAAAGCAAGTGCTTAACACGCTGAGCAATCCTGGCATCCTCCAAAAGATATTTTTTAAACAAAAAAAACTTGAGATAATTATAAAGAATGGGTAGTGAAAAATTAAAAGGTAGTATGTTGACTTTAATTATTTCTATATTTTTTTCAGCTAAAAGTTATTTCTTTCACCTACTATATCACTGTTGCAGAATTTTTTCAAATTCAGGTCAAATGTCCTTGTTCATATGAAGCACAACAGTAGCCCAAACAGAAAGAAATAGAGTAACTTAAGATTTTACGTTTCCTTAACAATGAACTTTTAATAACTTATTAAGCCAACTACGTAGACTCTTGTCTAGGTACTAAGAAGTGACAGACACTTTAAGTCATCTTTTGGAGAGTACAGTGCAAATGTGAGAATTCAAGCCTGATGCTACCATGCCATCTGCAAATAGGAAGTTCCTGTTACCAAGAAATGAGCGGGTCCTTTGATAAACTGTTTTCACCGTCTAAATTGGGGTGGGTGAGAGAGAACAGGAGGGTATGAACGTTGAATATTGCTTGGAAAAGGCAGTCCTGGTTTAACGGGCATGGCACCACGTTAAACTTGGATCCTAGGCTTTGGGTATCCAGAAGATAGAAAGTTGCATTAACTAAAATAGCCAGAACAGAGAAGAGGAAAACAAAAATCAAAAAATCAACTGTAAGGCCCTCTAAAGCCTACTAGTGAAAATTTTGCCTCAGATAAATTCTGTCATTAGACTAAAAGCTTCCCATAATCTAATTTTTCTTCTAGAATATTGCTTCTTGCAATTATGAATCATCAAAATACTTAAACCTGATAGTAATATTTAGGGGAAAATTGTACGTTTTCCATTGAGTGTCACTGTTCTCTAGATTCTTGTTTGTCTCACAAAGCATTTAGATCCTATAACAGGTTTTCAGGGGACTTTTTATCAACATGCCTTAACTCTCTAGTATAAAGGGCATAGACATATATTTTTAATTTATGAACTTAAGATTATTTTGTTATTAGGAGAGCAAAGACAGTACCTTACTTTTAGATATGTTTTGAGTTAACCAGAAAAATTGAATTCAATCAGAAGATGGGAATATTACATCATCGTTGAGCAAAATTTTATTAGTTTACTCAAAATAAGAACACAAAGCAATATATCTTAATTTAGTCTAGCCTTTCTAACAGCACCAGGATCCTTTAATAGATGGTATTTTGGATATTACAAGTTATAAAATTATACTCGGTTTATGAGGGTTGTGACTAGTTACTGTATTGAAAATCATCATGCAAACACTTTTGAGCTTTTATAACTAATCCAACCAAGGCCAGTCTTTACTGTGACATGCAAATTTGTAAAACATGTTTTAACATGATATAGTGTGCAAAAAGTCCTTTATTATTTCTCTAACGTACCTAGCTAATGGCAGATGTGGATCTAATGAGAGTGAATCAGTTGGGCACTGCTAAGGCATTCTATGTTTTGTGCTGTGACTTCTTTTTTTTTTTTTTTTTT
>PVKE010042776.1:0-13630 GCA_004027555.1 Craseonycteris thonglongyai
CAGCCCCAGCCTGTGCAGACCCATATGCTGAACTGGGGAGTTCCCCCAGTTCAGTTCTCTCTCTGTCTCTGTATCTCTCTCTCTGTCTCTGTATCTCTCTCCCTCTCTCTCAAAAATAAAAAAGTACTTAAAAACATTACAGTGTGTCCTCAACCACTTGATGCACTCTATTTGGGCCATGTAAATTCTGGATCTTTCCCAAAGTCAAAATAACCATGAAAGGTAAATGTTTTTAATCCATTCACAACATTGAGGCAGTCATGCCAGTACAACTAAAGACACTCATTAAAGAGGACTTTAGAACTGCTTCAGAAAATGGCAAGAACGATGGGATAAGTATGTTAGAAGCAAGGGGAACTATTTTAAGGGGCATTAATGGCAATGTGTCTTTTACTGTAATAAATTTTTAAAATTAAAATATTCAGTGTATTTTTTTTAATCATACCTCATAAACTAAATGGTAGAGTAGAAACAAATCTTTATAGAAGAATTCTCTTCATAATATAAGGTGGTGCTTGACCACGTCTCCCCTACTTTCAGGGTGGGCTGAATTTGTAGTCTTTTTTCCAAAGAAAATAGAAAAGGAAAACTATAGGGTCTGGCAGAAGTAATGTCTTTTAAGCAGTACAGTATAAATAGATGTGGTGTCTTAATAACCTTAGTAACCAAATAAAAGATTTGGTATACAATACGAGCTCATAAAAAAAGGGGGTGTTACTTCTACTGGACCTTGTAATAACTTTAAAGTGGTGTTTGCTATACCACTTTAAAGGTAGTGTAGCAAACACTGCCTTAACAAGTAATCAAGAGTAACATCACCAGTTTGTCATGTGAATATTATGAATGAACCTCCCGATGTTATGTCATGAGAAGAGCACTTAAGCTCTTTTGAAAATTGTGGCATCACAATGCTGTGCAACCATGATCTCTAGTTCTAACATTTTTCATCAATTCAAATAGAAACTCTATACCCATTAATCAATAACTTTCCATTCTCTCCTTCTTCCAGTCCCTGCTAACTTCTAACCTACTTTCTGTCTCTATGAATTTGACTATTCTAAATCCTGCATATAAGTAAAATCATTCAATATTTGTTGTTTCGTGGCTGGTTTATTTCACTGATTGTAACATTTGCAAGGTTCATTTTTGCTGTGGCACGCATCAGAACAGAATTCCTGTTTACGGCTGAATAATATTCTATTGTATGTATATACTACATTGTTTATCCATTCACCTGTTGATGGACACTTGGATTCTTGCCATCTTTTGGCAATTGTGAATACTGCTGCATCACTATTGTGAACATTGGTGTATAAGTATCTGTTTGAGTCCCTGTTTTCAATACTTTTGGGTAAACACCTAGGAGAATTGCTGGGTCATATGGTAATTCTATGTTTAAGTGTTTGAGGAGCCACCAAACTATTATCCAGCAAAGGCACCATTGCACATTGCCACCAGCAGTATATGAGGGTTTCAATTTCTCCACATCCTCAACACTTGTAATTTAGTTTTCCTTTTAAAAAAATTAGGAACCCATAAGCTTCCCATGTGGGAGGCCCCCAGCCTGGTTCCAGCCCTGCACGGCCCCACACCCACCTTTGTGGAATGAAACTATGTTGAAAACTTATGACAAAAGAAACAAAAACTCATGGACACAGTCAATAGTTTAGTGGTTACCTGAGAGCAAGGGGTGGGGGGAGAGAGGGGCGAGTAGGGAGGGGGAATCAAACATATGGTGATGGCAAAAGAGCTGATTCTGGGTGGTGAGCACATAATGCAATGTATAGACAATGTAATGTAGAATTGTACACCTGGAAACTGTTAATTGTTACCAACCAATGCCACCCCAATAAATGTAACAATTAAAAAGAAAACCTGATGACAACTATGGAGACTGCTCTGAGCTCTCCCCCTTCTCTGTCTCTCTCCATCTCTGTCTCTGTCTCTGTCTCTGTCTGTCTCTCTCTGTCAAAAACAATAAAATAGGGGATGCAGGGATAGCTCAATGAGTTAAGCACTCGCTTTGCAACCCTGGGGTCCGGAGATTGAATTCTGGCCCCAGCCCACATAGACCCATATGCTGAACTAGGGTGTGGCCCCCAGTTCAGTTCTTACCGGGGCAAGCTTCCCATGTGGAAGGCCCCTGGTTCGGCCCCCAGCTTGTGGGGGCGTGCCTCGCATGTGGGAGGCCCCTATCTGGTTCCCACCCTGTGCCCCTCCACCCCCTGCCCACCTGTGTGGAACGAAACTATGTAGAAAACCGATGATATACAACTGTGGAGACTGCTCTGGGCCCTCCCTCTTCTCTCTGTCTCTGTCTATCATTCTGTCAAAAACAATAAATACATCTTTAACAAAAACTTTAAAACAATAAATCTTAAACAAATAAATGTAAGACACTACTTGTTCATTAATATGGTGTCAGATCCCAAGTTGCAACTAGCTCTTTTTTGTTTTTGAAGATTTATTTTATTTGTTTGAGAGAAGGTGAGAGAGAGAGAGACAGAGAAAAGGGGGTGGGGGGTGGGGACCCAGAGCAGCCTCCATAGCCACACACCATCAGCTGTGACAGCTTCACTCCACACAGGTGAATGTAAAGGGACTCAAACCAGGGGCCTCCTGCATGGGAGATAAGAATCCCTGCTGCCACAGGGCAGTTACCACTTGCACCATAGTTCAGCACACAGACTTTGCACCAGCTGGGCTGGAATTCGATCCCCAGACCGCACAGTTGCAAGGCAAGCAGTCAATCTGCTGAGCCATCCCAGCATCTCACAACTAGCATACTGCAACACACTCAATGCAGAAGCTTTCTATTAAATCAGAAAGTAAGAGATTATAAAAATATAAAACAATGTCACTCTTCTCACTGAATTGTTTTTATTTTAGAAAATAGTTATTTTTAGGGGAAGCCGGGATGGCTCAGTGGGTTAAGCGCTCACTTTGCAGCGCCGGGGACCGAGGATCGAATCCCAGCCCCGGCCCATGCGGAACCATATGCTGAACTGGGAGTTCCCCCAGTTCAGTTTTCTCTCTGTCTCTGTATCTCTCTCTCTCTGTCTCTGTCAAAATAAATAAATAAATAAATAAAAATATATTAGAAAATAGTTATTTTTCATAAGATATGATATCTAATAGATTATTGTTTTCAAATGAATTACTAAATAAATGTTTTTAAATTTCTCAATTTTAATAATTTAGTTAAATTGTAAATATTAATAGATACAATTCACATAAACAAGATCTCTTTGAGGAAGGAGTCTTCAGTAATTTTTAAAATGTGAGAGTTCTGAGACCAAAAAGTTTGAGAACTACTACTTTGTGGGTTCTTCAGGAAAAAGCTCATGTTCACATTTTTGTCAGTGGCCTTTATACTTGAACAAGGATGAGGGGATATAAAATTCTTGGATCACATTTTCTTTTTCAAAATTTTGAAAATGCTGTTTCATTGTTTCTAGCATAAAATGCTTCTGTACAGAAGTCTGATAGCAGTCTAACTTTCTTTTCCTTATATGTGACCAATACCTTGTGTCTAGCTGCTTAAAAGGGTGTTTTTATCTTTAAAGACCAATCATTTCACTAGAAAATGTCTTGATTTTGACTGCTCTGGGTCAGTGTTCTCCTATATATGATATGGTCTTTCAATATGTAGACTTGGGTCTTTTTTCAGGAAAATTTTCTTAAATTTTTGTTTTAATTATTTGTTCTGCTACATTCCTCTGGTTTTCCTTGGGAGAATAAATATGTGTGTATGCGTGTGTAAAATCTCTTTTGCATGTTTTCTATATCACTTTCTCTTGAAACCTTTTTTATTTCTTTTTAAAGTCTCCTGTCAGTTCTAATTGTACTTTTCCCTCTTTATTTCTGAAAACTTACATTTTTTCCCGAGATTTCTTAATTTTCAATTAATACTCAACTGTTCTCCAACTACACCATCTTTTAGCTTTTCTAATTCTGATTTATGCTGTTCTTTCAAAGGAGCCATTCTTTTATTTCACTTAAAAATACTATTACCGGTAGGTTGAGGTTTTCATCTACCTTGTGACTGCATTTTTCTAGTGTTTTATTGGTTACATTATGAGGTCTACTTTATTTTCACTCTGTTTCCACAGTAACAGCTATGAAATAAGGTCATATTCCCTCTTTGCCCCCATCTCAAATGAGGTAGATTTTCCTGATTATTAAAAAGCACCTTTCCTTGCCTTTTGGCCGCCACCACTAGCTCTGCTCTTGCCCACACCACGTGGCCCTGCCCACTCACTTAGCACACTGCCGCAGCCCCGCCCACACCTTACGCAAGTACGCACGCACACCAGTGCGGACCACGCCCAACCTCCCGTCTTTCCCTGATGCAAGGCTCACTGTATATTTTCCCGCCATTTCTAGCTACTCCTGAGGAGAACTGGATAATTTTGGTGAGATCTGCGGCCTTCTGGAATTATCGCCGCCAAGTGGATCGGGAAGGTGGTTGGAAAAGAACTACTGGTAAATATGAGACAACTCTGCTGAATCCCCAACACCCCTAGAAAGCAGGCCAGTCTTGCCCTCACAAACCCTGTTAACTGCCCTTCCTCTATCTAGGGGATCATCTGGCCAACTCATTTGACTAAAATTGATGTTGGGGAAGCCGGAATGGCTCAGTGGGTTAGGTGCTCACTTTGCAGCGCCGGGGACCGAGGATCGAATCCTGGCCCCGGCCCGTGCGGAACCATGTGCTGAGCTGGGAGTTCCCCCAGTTCAGTTCTCTCTCTGTCTCTGTATCTCTCTCTCTCTCTCTCTCTCAAAAAAAAAAAAAAAATATATATATATATATATTAAAAAAGAAAAAGAAAAAGAATATGTTTAAAATTGGTGTTGCTGCCCCCAACAAACCAGAGCATATAGTGGGGCCTTTTAAGTCGTTCTGTAGACCGACTTCCTGGTAGAAGTTAGTGTATCTTGAGCAAGTAGAAATCTGAAGCTCATGGCTTGAACTGTGTAATATCTTTGCATTGAATTGTTTATTCAGAAAGTTTTTATTGTGAATCTTGCTTAATGTGACAAGAATGTTCAAGTGTGGTACAAACTAGCCATCATTTTTTCAGCAAACCTCTCCCTAAGTCATTTAAAAACTTTCTTGAAAGAAGACTTTGGTGGGGGTAAAAACTACATTCTTTTTAAAATGATTTTTTCCAACTTAATTTCAAAGGAGTTCGAACTAACAGATATGTTCTTAAATAGCATATTTGTGAAATTAAACATGAATTTATTAAACATGAACTAATTACAGTTCAGTATATATCAGCACAGTTCTGTATATCTGACATGTCAGTTTCTTCATTTAAAAATATTGCAGTCACATTTACATAGTATGTACTTAACAAATTATATGTAATTATTACGGACAGAAAATATATGATGTATGGTTGCTATGTCTAACACAAAAGCTCAATTAATAAGGAGACTAGACTTGGGTTCTAATCCAAGAGCTGCCACTAACTAAAGATGGAACTTTGGACAAGTCATTGAATTTCAGTGAACATCAAGTATATCTTTTGAAAAATGATGGGATTGGACAAAATGTTAAATGATTTTTAAAGTCCCTCCCAGATTTATGATTCTGAGTTTGTGTAGAGTAAAAGGGAATGTGTACAAGCTGAGACAATGTTATCATTCATAAACCATGTTTCCCTTAGTTAAAATGTGTCCCAAGTTGCTAATATGTAACCTTCCTGGTTCCATCTCATGGTATCATAAGAAACTGTTAGGAAACAAATGGGTGGTTCTGTTTTTTAAAGACTAATTACAAATTGGTACATGAATTAATCCAGAAAACTTGTGTGTGTGTTAGTGGGGAGGGGAGTGCAAAAACAACACACACATAATCCCACCATTCAGTAAGAATCTCATCATAGGGGAAGCCGGGATGGCTCAGTGGGTTAAGCACTCACTTTGCAGCCCCGGGGACCGAGGATCAAATCCCGGCCCCAGCCTGTGCTGACCCATATGCTGAACTGGGGAGTGTCCCCAGTTCAGTTCTCACCAGGGTGAGGACCCTGGCCCAGTTCCTGCCCTGTGCAGCCTCACTCCCACCTGTGGAATGAAACTATGTGGAAAAACGAATGATGTGCAACTATGGAGACTGTTCTGGGCCCTCCCCCTTCTCTCTGTCTCTGTCTCTCTGTCAAAAACAATAACAAAAATCTTAAAAAAATAAAAATAAAAATAAATCTTAGAATCTCATCATAATCCTATTAATTTTATAAATATATATTTTTTCTTTTAAAAAATGGTATAACAGGAAGCTGGGATGGCTCAGCGAGTTAAGCGCTCACTTTGCAGCCCCGGAGACCGAGGATCGAATCCCGGGACCGGCCCACGTGGACCCATAGTTCTTGCCAGGGCCTATGTGGGAGGCTGCTGGTCCAGTTCCTACCCTGCGCAGCCCTGTTCTCACCTGTGGAGTGAAACTATGTGGAAAACTAATGCTGTCAACTATGGAAACTGCTCTGGGCCCTCCCCCTTCTCTCTGTCTCTCTCTGTCTCTCTGTCAAAAAAAAAACACCCAATAAAAATAAATCTTAAAAAAAAATGGTATAACATAGTCTGCAGTTTGCGTTTTTCACTTCAGAGGTATATGTACTTCCTTACAACCCGTTGGAATACCCACAATAATATCCCCACATCTCAGTAAGATAGCGGAACCTAAGCCAACATTGTTACATAGATTTTTGGACCAACTATAATTCTTTTATGCCCCAGATTTTTCTTACTCTTTCTTTTTATCTGCTCCAGAATGGATTGGTTTCATTGCAACCGGTGTTTCCGAAAAGATGGAGCCCATTTCTTTGTCACCAGCTGTGGCCATATTTTCTGTAAAAAGTGCATGACTCTGGGTGAGTGACTTAACTGTTTTCATATTCAGGCAAAAATGCTTTTAACCTATAAATAATGATTAGTCATTTCTCTGGGTGACTTGGGATCAAAATCACTTAAGCCAAAGGTGGTATGAATACAGAAGGAAACTGCAGTTAATTATGGACATCGGAGGGATCCATTAATAAAAAATGATTTAGCAACTGGAATATGTATTACCTGAGCACCAAAAGGTACTTGTTGGTGTTTTGAAGCCTGTGGCAGAGAAAGCCACAAGATTATCAGACTGATTAGACAATAAAGAAAAAAGAATAACAAATAGAATGGAGGATAGTTTGGTTGATAACAAGAGTCATTTCTAATGGGAAGTGGTCTAGCCTGTGACATCAATTTGATTAGAAATGGTGGTGGTGGTGGTAGTGATATATTTGCAGTTTAAAAAGAATTTTCACATGTACTAATTTTATATATCTTTGCCACAGTCTCATAAGGTAGTTATTAGTAGACCCACTCTATGAATGAGGAACTGATTCAGATAGCATAAGTGATTTGACCAAGTTCTTGGAGTTAATAAATTTTAGAAATGAGACTTGAATTTAAGGTGGTGTTTTGGTTTGTTTATTTGTTTTGTTTTTAATGCTAAAATACTTATAAGGTGTGGCACTAGCCCAGAAGAGAAACTTAAAGTAGGGTATTTTGACCAGGGAAGATTTCACAGAAAAGGTTGGTTCAGTAGTTTTGAATAATAAACAAGTTTGCCAAGTGGATAAGCAGGGAGTATCATTCTAGTTTAAGAAAACTGTGTGTATAAAGGCATACCATCATAAAACGATAGTGCAGGGGACTACACATGGTTGAGATTTGTAGAGCATGAAAAATAAGTTGAGAAATGGTAATAAATGAGTCTAAAGAGATAGGCAGTGGCCAGATGGTGGAAGGCTCTATATGTCTGACTAAAGAACTTGAATTTTATCCTGCAGGTAAAAGGGAATTGTGAAAGTTTGTTTGTTCTGTGTTTTTCTTAAATAGAAGAATAATTTGCACTTGTAAACTCATTCTGGCAATAATATTGGAAAGAAGGCTATGAAAAACCTTTGGTCCCCAAGGAAAGATGAGTCAGGTTAGGTAGCCTCTGGAGAAGCTTTTTTCTCTATTTGAATCTCATGACCCTTTTAAGTTATCCACTAATGTAATAGAGCTGTTGGCTATGGTAACAGCAGCTCACTTTGGAGCAGCTTGTCTCAGTGAGGCAAATGTCATGTGATGTTTTCTCCTGACATGGCATTTATCTTAATCAATAACTAGCACCTCTACTAAAATTTGAACTTACAAGGAAAGGTTAGAAATTTTAATTTTCTCACCTTTTAGAATGCATTCATTAGATCTGAGAGTAGAGCTTAAAAACAAGATCCAAGAATATTAGCAGAATTGTCATCAACACAGAAGTTTGGAAATACTGATTTAGAGATCAGAGCTTAAGTTGATGTCCTTCTATAGCAAATGGCATTCTAAATTCAGTGAGAACCCTCTTTTCTTCCTCTCTTGCTAGACTATTTGACTGTTACCATGCACTTTAAGAAAAGCTTGGGAAGCCGGGATGGCTCAGTGGGTTAAGCGCTCACTTTGCAGCCCTGGGGACCGAGGATCGAATCCCGGCCCCGGCCCGTATGGACCCATGTGCTGAACTGGGGAGTGCCCCCAGTTCAGTTCTCACCGGGGTGAAGACCCCAGCCCAGTTCCTGCCCTGTGCAGCCCCACTCCCACCTGTGGAATGAAACTATGTGGAAAAACGAATGATGTGCAACTATGGAGACTGTTCTGGGCCCTCCCGCTTCTCTCTGTCTCTGTCTCTGTATCTCTCTCTCTGTCAAAAACAATAAAAAAAGAAAAAGAAAATCTTACCTCACATCCATGAGAACCAAGCATTATTTTTCTTCCCCCCCTAGAAAAATGTTCGGTTTGTGGCGCTGCCTGCAAGCATCTGGCTCTTTCTGATAATGTAAGTTTTTCTTTCCCTCCTGCAAACCATCTTATCCCATTCCTGGCCTATAAGAAGTATACAAATAGTTGATGGTGACTAAGCACTTAAATTAAAAAAAGAAACAAAACTGTTGGTAGTAATTGTTAAAAAAAAAAGGATAAACACAGGTAAGAGACTGATTTGTGGTTGCTGTTACAGAAACACGACATAAGAAAAATTAGGACATATAGTCTACATCAAGCTTGTCCAACCCATGGCCTGTGGGCCACAGGTGGCCCAGGATGACTTTGAATGTGGCCCAACACAAATTTGTAAACTTTCTTAAAACATTATGAGATTTTTTTTGCAATATTTTTTTAGCTAATCAGCTATCATTAGTATTAGTGTATTTTATGTGCGGTCCAAGACAGTTCTTCTTCCAGTGTGGCCCAGGGAAGCCAAAGGTTGGACACCCCTGGTCTACATCTTCTAGAGCAGTGGTGATTGCCATTTCATTTAGCACAGTGACATAATACCAGGTGTTTTAGAAGGGGTAGTACATCCTTTGCCATGCTTACCAGTATGTTATTTCACTCCATTATTGATATGCTAAATGTTTGTTTATTCTTCATAGCTGAAACCTCAGGAGAAGATGTACTTCAAAAGCCCTGTGGAAACAGCTTTGCAGCATTTTAGTCATATCTCTCAGGTATGTCATTCTCTAGGAGAGTTCTAATTGTATCTTTTTTTTTCAAGATTTATTTTATTGTTTTTGACAGAGACAGAGAGAGACAGAGACAGAGAGAGACAGGGAGAAGGAGGAGGCCCCAAAACAGTCTCCATAGTTGTATGTCATCAGTTTTTGACATGGTTTCATTCCACATAGGTGGGTGGGGGCCATGCATGGTGGGAACTAGGCTTGGGGTTTCCCTAATGGGAGGCATGCCCCCTTGAGCCAGGGGCTGAACCAGGGGGCAAGAACTGAACTGGGGGCCTCCCACATGGGAAGCACACCCCAGTTCAGCATATGGGTCTGCACAGGCCAGGGCTGGGATTTGATCCTCGGTCCCTGGGGCTGCCAAGCGAACGCTTAACCTGCTGAGCCATCCTGTCTTCCCCTATTTTATTATTTTGAGAGAAGAAGATTGAGAGAGAGAGAGAGAGAGAGCAGGGGCGAGAGCCCCGAGCAGTCTCCATAGTTGTACATCATTAGTTGTGACATGGTTTCATTCCACACAGGTGGATGTGGGGCCATGCAGAGTGGGCAATGAGAACCTTCACCACCATCCTGGTGGTTACCAGTTGAACTGCAGTTCAGTATATGGGTTTCTATGGGCCGGGACCAGAATTTGATCCCTGGACCTCATGGTTACAAGTGTTTAACCTGCTGAGTTATCCAGCATCCCTCTAATTACATTTTATTTCATCATCAAAGGTTTTCTTTAGACTACATTTATACACAATGGAGAGAAATTGGCGGCTGTTTTCTTTCTTCACTGGTGATACAAATCTCAACAGAACTTTTTACTGACCCAGAATCTGTGATGAACTATAAAAACCACTATGTAGCTAACATCTTGCCTTGTACTTCCTAGTTCTCTTAAGTAATTTTTAAAATTAAAGAAGGTTCTAGGGAGCTCTATTATCTTTCTGCGCAGATTAATGAATTTTCTAAAAATTTATTTCAATATATAGGCCTGACCCTGCAAGCAATGTATTTAGTGGTCTCTCAACCTTTTACTTATAGACTTAAGTTCAAGAACGGATTTCTTATTCCCTATTCTCATTTATCAATAACCTTTCTTAATAATGTATATTTAATTCTTCATTTAATGTTCATAATTGGTTGCCTGAATTTTAGAAAATATTTTGCTTTTCCTGATGCATCATATGTTGGCATGCCATTGACTTGGTCAGGGGCAATAGGAATGTACAAGAAGCTAGAGAGAAGGCAGGACAACAGTTTGAGAGAGTTCCCAAATTGTGAAAACTTCTTTTCCTTCCATTCTCCACCTCTTTATTGATATTACTTCATAGTCTAATGGGATTCCCTTCTTGGCATGTTTCTTGAGATTTTATCACTGTTCTTTTACTCTTCTCAGTCTTAGAAGAGAATCCCTTTCCTAAATATGAAGAGGAGTCTTAATCATTTTATGGCTGAAGACAGTAGATTTAAATTTCCTTTGGTGTCTCACTCCTCAATCATAACTCTTGAGATGGAGGAAGGGGAATTGAGGCTTTGGGTGAATTTTGCTTTTGGTTGCTTAGGTGAACCAACATATTTTAGATACTATTTAACATTTTGGAGAGATAAAATCCAGCTGAGATTGTAGGAGAAATGTAAACAAGGTCATATGAACAAGAGAAAGAGCAGACCTTTGGTTAATAATTAACCCCAGGATTGGTTAATGATTAGTAGAGAAAATATATGTAGTCTGAATCTTAACCTACCTAATCATGGGACCAATTACACATGGTCAAATAATCAAGATAAAATAAACGGAAAAGGTCAGTTAATCATCACTTTAGTGAAGTGCCAGTTTGATGAAGTCAGCAAATGTAGAAAATGTAGAAAATGTTTTCCTAATTTGTAAAGTTGAATAATTGATCCAAGTAATGTCTAGATTGCCTCATTCAGGCTTCTGCTTAAATTTTTCTTTCTCAGTCAGACCTTATTGACTCTCATATCTGAAATAGTAGACCCAACACTCTCTCTGCCTTATTCTGCTTTATTTTTCATCATAGCTCTCATCTCAAACATTGTATATTTGTTTATTGTCCGAATCCTGCTCTGGAATGTAGTAGCTCAATGAAGGCAGAAATTTGGTTGGTTTTGTTTATTGTTGTATACCGAGCTCTTCAGATTGTTCTTAATATGTGGTGGACACCAAAAAAATTGTTGAATGAATGAATGAATGAATGAAATGTTGATCTAAATATTCATTTGTGTTTTAATCATCCCCAATCACTGTAATGACCAGACAAGGGCATTTCTCTGCTGTATTATTCTATGGCCAATAGTTGATCAAGCTGCCTGTTTTGAATTCTTTACTCACATCCAGATAATGATCATTGAGGGTTGGAAAGCCCCACGTGGATCTGTTAGCATTCTTTTATTCCCATGTCATAGGCTGCATACACCCTTATCTACAAATAGCCATCTTTCAGATGCATGCCAGTAGGGGAAGCCGGGATGGCTCAGTGGGTTAAGCTCTCACTTTGCAGCGCCAGGGACCAGGGATCAAATCCCGGCCCCGGCATCAAATCCCGGCCCCAGCCCATGCAGAACCACATGCTGAACTGTGAGCTCCCCCAGTTCAGTTCTCTCTCTGTCTCCGTATCTCTCTCTCTCTCTGTCAAAAAAAAAAATATATATATATATATATATATGTATATATATATAAAAAAAAATGCATGCCAGTAATTGTCCCTTCTTTGCTAAAGCCATCTCTGATTCCTGTAGGTGGATTTTTGCTCTGTCCTTTGTATTTCAAACTCACCTTGCTTTTAACTATGCAAAAGTACTTAAATCTGCAAAAGTGTTTTAATTATTTGTTCACATGTCTGTTTCTCTCACTGAACTGAAGCTTTTGAAATTCAGGTATCATCTTTGTATTGCCCAATACCTAACTAGGTAACTAGAACAAATGAGCTGCATAAGAAATGTTTGTTAAATGAATGAATGCACATTAAAGCTGGGAGGAAAGGAGAGAGGAATGATTCAAGGTAAAGCCAGAGAGAAAGGCTTGATAGTACAGGGACTTGTAGGTCAAATAAGGAATTTAGATTTTTCTTCTCAGTGTGGTGGGACACCACTGAAGGGTTTTAAGCAAGGAAATGGCGTTATCTGAAATATAATTTTCAAAAAGAATATGGCTGCTGAGTAGAGAATAGACCATAGAGAAGGTAAGAGTAGAAATAGGGAGAGGAGTTAGGAGGCTATGGGAGAAATCTAAGCAAGACTGCTTGAGCTAAAGAGATAGCAATAGAAATGGAGAGGGGTAGTTAAATCTGAAATGTTTTCTAGGAAGAACTAGTAGAACTGCTGTTGATTTAGATATGGAAGATGAGAAAAAGAAAGGAATAAAAAAAGACATCTGTGTTTTTGTCTTGAACAGCTGAGTGGGATTATTGTACCTTTTATCAAGACTGAGAAGATCATTTTGAGGGAAAATACCATTTTGGACATCTGAGTATTATGTTATAGATGCTTGTTAGAAATCCAGGAGTGGGGGAAGCAGGGCTGGCTCAGCGGATTAAGCGATTGCGTTGCAGCCCCGGGGACCTAGGATTGAATCCCAGTCCCAGCCCATGCTGATCCATATGCTGAACTGGGTGTGGTGTGCTTCCCATGCAGCACACCCCCAGTTTGGTTCTCCCCTCCATCCCCCTGGTTCAGCCCCTGGCTGAAGGGGGGCATACCTCCCATGTGGGAGGCCCCCAGCCCAGATCCTGACCTGCGCGCCCACACCCACCTATGTGGAATGAAATCATGTCAAAAACTGATGATGTACAACTATGGAGACTGCTCTGGGCCCTCTCCCTTCCCTCTGTTTCTGTCAAAAACAATAAAATAAATCTCTGAAGAAAAAAAAAATCCAGGAGGAGACATCACAAAGGCAGATAAATTTACCATTGTAGAGCACAGGACATAGGTCAAGGATAGAAATATAAGTATAGAACTCATCAGGATATAGTTTTATATAGTTTTTAAAGCCTTGGGACTAGATGAGATCACTCAGAGAAAGGGTCGCTTCAATATCTAGTGATTAGGTATAAGAGAAGAAAAGTTAGGAAAGAGCAGCAAAAAGAGAG
>PVKE010042777.1:0-13569 GCA_004027555.1 Craseonycteris thonglongyai
GTCTGAGGTCTAGGTCAGCAATCAAAATCTGAAGGGGCAGGAAAGTCCAGCAGAAAGCACTCCAGAGCACTCAAGACTTCTCTGTCTCCTCTTGGTGATAAATGCCAGCTACGTAGGGCCTTTGAGGAGCCTTGTTTGAGAAGGCAGGCAAAGACCCTGGGCCAGTGCTGCTGCTGGATGTGAGAACCAGGCTCAAGGAGGCTCCTAACAGAAGTTCTGTGATCAGTAGGGTGGACACAGGGTCCCAGGGGGTTGGAGAAAGAACACTGGAGAAAACTATGAGTCAGGACATCTGGATCAGCTATCCCCATGTGGTCCCTATCTGGCTGTAAAACTGTATGCAGGTCCTTTCATCCTAAAATGAGGGGGTCAGGTTTGATTACTGGTTTAAGCTGTGTTCCTTAAAACTGTAAGACTCAAATCCTGTCCTAGGCAATTTTTAGGGGCAGAGTGGTGGGGAGCAAGCAGGTCCTGCCTTTCTAGCAGTCTCGCTTCTATCTAGTCTAAGTACTAAACCTATAAGAGCCCTTCTAAGTCTAATGATGTATCCAAAATAACAAACATTTTGGAAATCTTTACTAGGTTCAGGGCCCTGTAGAAAGTGCTTATGGGAACACAGCTGAGTAAAACCCAGAGCCCACATCATGAATTCCCAGATTCTGGCTCAGTGGGGATTAATTCCAGCATCTGTAGTTGTTTAGGATTCCCCTCAGGTTCGCCAAGACCTAACTGAAGTTCTCCTGCTGCAAACCTGAGAATGAAAAAGATGAGAAGAGGGAAAGGCAACCTCCCCAAGACGGCAGGCAAACCTTTTGTGCCTCAAAGAATTGAATTTACATGTCACCTGATAGACAATATTCTGGTTCACAGCAGATGCCATGTGATTGGATGTTTCATGGGACCAACTGTGCATGTGCTCTGTGCTCTACTTAAAATCAGGGCATCTGCTCTGCCTTTTGGGAAATGCGTCAAGTCTCCTGCTAGGAATTGCCCAAGGCCTTCTCACGCAGCTAAGGGAGAAAGGAAGTTGAAATCACTGCTTTATAAATTACACTTGTCTGCACTCTAGGGTCTGAGGTTATGTGAGAGAAGAGGATTTTTTGTGTTTCTAGTGTTTTTTTCCCCTGGCATTTAAAAACACATTTAAAATATATTATAATTGCATGAAACATGGCAAAAATACATTTGGAAACTTTTTTTTTTTTTTTAGTCGAAGTGGAGGGTGGCCATAATACTCCTAATTAAAGCCATACAAACTTCATTCTACTAAGGGTACCCTTTGGGACTCCCTCCCTCCTCTCATCTCCAGCTTATCTTGAATCTGTCAGTATGCTTTTTCACTACTGTCCTAAACTAGAGCTGGTTTAATGAAGCAATGGCATTTGGTGTTATATCTAAATTACCACCTTTCAACTTCAAGAATATTTGCCCTTGCACTTTTAAATGGATTGTTAGGCCTATCTGTAACCCAGGAGAGCCGCGCATTCTGAAATTTGTGCTCTGGAAATGTATATGTACGTTCACATATAAACATTTATAATAAATATACATACATATACATAGAGTTTGTTAAATGGACCAGTGACAAAACTGAAAAAATAACTGATAATAATAAATTAAAACTTTATTCTATTTTGAAAGATGAAAACACAATAATAAAATTGTCTTTGCAGTGAAAAGGTTAGAAACCAGGAAACTGGTGTCCTAACGAGCTAAGGACAGAAATTAAGTCTTATTTGCCTTCTCGTCTATAGTTTTTCTTAATACCTTAACAAGTAGATGTTTAGGAGTTGTTGAATTAATGTTTGACCAGGAAGATCATTAATAATAATAACTAATAAAACATGGAACTGAGGCCATCTGCTAAAAGAATTCAGGGGCAGGATATTTAGCAAGTTCTCTTTTGCACTTAATAGCTAAAGATTTTGAATGATTGATCAATAACTGATTGATTAGGACATAAATCCTTATGCATTTCTGCTAATCAGGTCAGCGTGTTGGGCCTGCTTAAGGTAGAAAAGTAGAAATGCAAAGTGTGACTGGCTTATTTTCCCAGAGACAAGGAAAATAAACTTGTCTCTGGAATAAGTTAAGAGAAAAACTGGAAGGAACCTTAGATTTCATAAGGTCCAACCACTGCTAACCATTTAATCATTGTACAGGCAGAATGTCTTTGTTCTTCCAGTGCCTTTCTAGCTTCAGCAGCTATAGACCTGAACTAATAGAATAGTAGGTAGGGAGCTTGCTGTCTTCAAGTGAAACAGATCTACACCAATATATATGACTATGGGAAAGCAGACAAATTTAGAGAGTGCAGGCCCAGCAAGGACAAGAGGCAGGGCTGAGTGTTTTCGCTCATGACAAAACATAATTTATGGGCTGCAAGGAAGTAAAGAGAAGCCATGCTTCCCAGCCTAGCTGCAAGCAGCAAATCAGTCCAAGATCAGATTTTCTGAAGTCAGCGAATGGCATGCATGTTGTTAACCTCTGAGCAGATGTAAGCTGACAGTGTAATCTGTGTGGCCGTGAAGATGAGGTCTCATCCATCAGTGGTTTGACAAGGGCTGTCCTCATATCACTGGGCCTGCATGGACCTTGACACATGATGTAAGAGACATATTGGACAAAAACATTGCCTGTGGGAATTCTCCAGGAAGCTTTCAGCCAATAGAAAGGAGTCTTTCAAGTGGCCTGATTTTATTGGAGACAAGTAAACACATATGTGCATGTGCATATGTGAATATACACACCCCAAGATGCTGCACTTTCCTAGAAACAAAGAGAATGGGAGAGCAGAAGCTTCGCAAGCACAATAATTTTTTCTCTCATGTCTTTTTAGACTCCCTTCAGCACTTTGCAGACAGGGGAAGCAAAAGAAAAGCTCAACCAGACGAACATGCTTTTCAGTGAGTGTTGGGGTATGGGGATTTGCCAAATGGCCAAAACCCAGCATCTATGGAAGTCCATGGAACTCAGTGCCCCCAAAATATATCTCTGGCCCTTTTGTGTTCAGTAATGCAAGAGAGTTGTAAACCATTCCAGAAGGAACCAAAAGGATTCCCCTAAAACTCCTACCAGTACCCCTCTTGTTTTAACACACAGGCATGGAACCAGCTCTTGACTCTCCCTCTGACTATCAGGGAAGGATCTCTGCTGCTTTATAGCCATTAGCCACTTAACACAGCATTGCTAAGGGAAAATGAGATTAGGGAAGAGGGCAAAGAAAGGAAGAAGTGATGGGCTGCTCATATCCATTAATGAAGGTACTCATTCACTAATTTATGGTCATGGAACACTTGCCATTTTCCAAAGACTGTGCTAGGGGCTGAAATACAGATGAATAAGGAACATCCTGGCTTTTAAAGAGTAGAAACTGTCTAGTGGGACAAACATAAAAAGTTATATGTACTATAACATAACAATTGTACTGATGCTTGTATACCCTGGGGTTGTTATAAGGATGTAGAGGAGGGTGCCAAACCTAGATTGAGGGCATCATTCACACAAAAACATGCTCTTATTTCTTTGAATTCAATGAGATGAGTCACTCACAAAGAAAATGTTAAGAAATTACTCATAGAACAAATAAAAAGATTGCCTGGTAGTACAGTGAATTGATTGATGTTGGTGACCATCAATTTTGGTGGCAACAGTCTCCCAAGGTTGTATAATTTTCTTCCCCAGCACTCAGCTGTCTAGATGACAGTGGATTGTAATTTTGATGAGTTTTTTGGGGCAGATGCAGTGAAGTGGCTTGTTTGGGAAGGGTGTTGCTGAATAAACAGTTCAGATGACAAACCATAGGTTTGAAATTGAGTAAAGAAAGGAAGAGCAGCTGATAGGATATGAGGAAGCAAAACAGCCAAGGAACTGGAGGTCTGTAGGCTGTCAGCGAGCAAGTGTGTTAGAGGTAAGCATGTGAGGGGGCTGGAGGATGGGAGGCCCATTCATTTATTCAAGCATTTGAGTGCCTTCAATACGCAAAGTAGTGTTTTAGTACTGGGAGTCCATCATGAACAATTCTAATTGGGAGAAGACAATAAACAACAATATAATAATAAATATATAAATTGAATAATACATTAGATGGTAATAAGTGCTGTGGTATAATCAGGATGAAAAAAATAGAACAAAATTAGAAGGATTTGGAATTCTGAGAGAAGGGTATGATTTAAATGGGTTGTCATTCATGGCCCTGGTTGAGAAGGTAACATTTGAACAAAGACATGAAAGGAGATAGGAAATAATCCATGCAGACATGTGAATTAAATATTTCAGGCAGGGAGAATTGCCATTTCAAAGTCTTGCAGTGTGTGAGTGCCTGGTATTTTCAGGAACAGCAATGAAGCCTGTGTGGAGTGGAGACAGCAGGAGACAAAGTAGGAAATAAGGTAGGGAGATCATGGAGACTAAACATGTAAGCGTTTTTGACCCTGGTAGAGACTGGCTTTTCCTCTGAGTAAGACGGAGAGCTATTGCAGGGTTTTGAGCAGAGAAGTGACATGATCTGATTTATCTATTATGAATTGCTCTGGCCGCTATGTTGAAAATATAGGTAGATTCCAGTGTTAGAAGCAGGGAGACCAGTTAGGAGGCTGTTGCAGTCAATACAAGTCAACTGCAAAGCAAGACTTTGATCAGGGTGGTGGCAGCAGAGATGGTGAGAAGAAGTTGGATTCTGGATGATTTCAAGTATAGAGCCAATGGGATTTCATGACAGATTGGATGTGGATGGTGAGCAAGAGTCAAGGATGACTCCAGACTTTCGGTCCAAGCAAATAGAAAGATGGAGTTGCTGTTATCTGACTTGGGGAAGATTTTGAGAGGAATAGGTGGGGTGGGAACTTTAGGAGTTAAATTTTGGATGGGTTGTGATCAGAGAGTGGGATATCAGTGTTTAAAATTTCTGAAATGTGGAGTGCTGGGATAGCTTGGTGGTTGAGCACTTGCCTCACAATCGCAAGGTCCAGGGTTTGATCCCTGGCCCTAGCCCATGCAAACCCCATAGGCTGAGCTTTGGCACAGCTGGTAACCACCTAGGTGGTTTATCAGCAAAGGTTCTTGCCTCCCATGTGAGAGGCCCCTGGTTCAGTTTGGTTCCTGCCCTGTGCAGCCTTACATCTACCTGTGTTGAATGAAACCGTGTCACAGCTAATGATGTACAACTATGGAGATTGCTCTGGGCACCTCTTCTCTCTCTCTCTCTCTCTCTCTCTCTCTCTCTCTCTCTCTCTCTCTCTCTCTCTCTCTCCTACTCTCAAACAATAAAACAAATCTTTAAAAATAAGTAAAACAATAAAAATAAAATTTCTGAAATGATACCATTCTCAATGATTATAAGACCCAGGGTATGACCTTAGGATGAATGTCTGAAAGTGGAATAAAGTGAAACAATTATGATGAAAGAATTTAGAACTCTGGAGGTTGAAAAGTTAAGGAAATCTCCTAGGATGATGGCCCAGGCAGGAGAGGGAGAAGGGCCAGGCTGCTTTTGCCCTTATACAACGTTTGAATACAAATGATTGGAGGCCACAGAAATATTAGTTTGAAATGTATAGAATTCAAATTGGATTCAGATTTTGAACCCAGTACATTAGAAATAAGCAAAATAGAAAAATAAACATATTTGCTGAAACAAACCAGACAACATTATAATAAAGCTGTTTGGAATACATCCAGATAAGAAAGATTTATAATCTTATTGTAGCATGGATCAAAAACAGTAGATTGAAAAAGAAATTATATAAATTTTCACAATTTAATCTTATTTTATTACAAAACTTTTAAAAAGACATTTATATTTGATTTTAGATATGTTTAAAATCCAGTGATACCAATTTATATCAATTCATGTAGCGTTTTAGAAAACATGGCCCTATGACATCTTAGGGAGGCTTTCTAATAGTCATGGCAAGCCAAGAAGTACCCTCAGCCCCATTCTCAGACCATGTTTTCAAACTCAATCCTTAACCATCATTGAAAAGAAACAATAGCATGACCAGTCAGTCTTTCATAACTCCAAGCATAATAAAGCTCCAAGTTCAGAAACCAATATTTGATAAGGATTTTTGAAACATCAGATCTGTGAGCTGGTAGATGTCACTTATGCATCTGAATTCATTAAAACTATTGAAATGATAATACATGTTTATACTGGTTCTACAGTTGTAGACAAATACATTTCTCTATATGTATTGAGATGTGACTTGAGAATAGAAAAATCAAGAAAGCTCTTGCCTTATATTGCTAACCAACAAATGAAGAAAAATAAATAAATAATGAGATAGCCATATGATCCTTTAAAAAAAAAAAATCCCACCTTGTATTTGACCGTCAGTAATCCAGTCTAAGCTTTTCTCTCTTCATAAATGCAGCACAAGTATTCTAGATGTGCCTGGCTCTTTATAATTAAGTATGCAATATTTAAATCTTGCTTTGTGGAAATTATGTGTTTGTGGTTAATTAAAATATTCAGCATATGTAGGTTTCATCTTTTAGTTCAAAAGAAAAAATATAAATAACAGTGGTTGAATTTCTATCCAAGTAGCAAAGACATTCCCCAGACATGCATAATTCTCCTGCTGAACTGGAGATGATCCACCTTTCAGTGACTTCACAGGTGTTAACTTGGCCAAATAAAATAGGTAAATCATTTTCCATTCATTTTTTTTCTGAGGCAGGTTTTCAGTAATATTGCTTTTCTATGACATATACATGGACATGTTATATATATATATATATATAACATATATATATGTTATATATATATATATATAACATGTCCATTTGAAAAATGAATTTGCATCAACTTCTGAGATGTGAAACTATGTAATATACATTTTGTCAAAAGTAACTAAATTGTGTTGCTCCCAACTAAGTCACAAGGGGGACAGAGGAGTTATAGATCAGGATTTTGTACAGTACTGGATTATATGAAAGGAGGCCTGATTGTACAGTAATGCTCCAATAAAATGGCTTCAGAGAGATATAAAGAAAGAAACCTACCTGTCAGTGACCTAGCCAACACAACGTGTGACTGTGAAACATGGGCTATTGCTTGGTAAGGAGGACATCATCATCAGATGTCTATGGCGCATGCCTAGGAGCTTGTGCGTGGCCCCAGGAAAGAACAGCCTTGGTTATTGGTCTTGCAGTAGCCCACCCATTGGTAGTACCAAGCTTCTGACTGCTCCAAGTGGCCAATCCCAGGTCATTGGTGCTCTCCCCTCTGAATCAGTGTTTCTCATCTAAATTGCTTTTCTTAACAAATGCTTTGTGAAGCTGCTGGTTAGCATTGTTCTCATTTCAGTAGTCAGTATTCACCACACATTTTCTCTTTTTATGGAAAGAGACAAAGAAACCAGGGAAGATCACTCTCCTTAAGTCCATAATTTGAAGATGTGGTGACAGAAGAGGACAGGGCTATATCATAAATTTGGATACTGGAGACTTAAGGTAAATAATAGAAAGATGATATTTATACATGTAGCTCCCTTCCTCAGTGGTGAAGGTGGGATTTTATTAAGTCTGAAAGTAATGTACAGGATGTATTAGGACAGGGGAAAATGGTTGTTACAGAGTTGAAGGTTATACTAAAAAATCTAAAAGTTGATGTTTTTACATCACCTTAGAGTTTTCTAAGCATTTTGGCACACACTTCATTTGATCTTTGTAATCACCTCTGGGGTTATATATGAAAGAGGATACTATCTTCACTTCACACATGAAGAAATAGGAACCTAGAATAGTTAAAATGACTTGCCCAAAGTCACACAGCTATGAGTGGCAGAGCCCGGATTCCCATTTTTCACACCTGACTCCAGTTTCATTGCTCCTAACATGATTGTATCTTGAATAAATGTAGTAGCAGGAATGGAGAGTGAGGGACAATTCAGAGATTTTGAAAAAACTAATGGAAGAAATTAATTGGATATATAGGTGACAAAGAAACAGGAGAAGGGAAACTGGGATAGCTCCGCGGGTTGAGCACTCACATTGCAGCCCCAGGGTCCAAGGATCGAGTCCTGGTCCCGGCCCCAGCCTGTGTGGTACCCATATGCTGAACTGAGGTGTGCTTCCATCCTGGTTTGGCTCCCTCCCAGGGTGTTCCTCTCATGTGGGAGGCACCTGGCTCACAGGGGCACACCTACCATGTATGAGGCCCCTGGCCTGGTTCCTGCCCTGCCAGGCCCTGTGCCCACCTGTGGAATAAAACTATGTCAAAAACTAGTGACATACAGCAATGGGGGCTGCTCTGGGCCCTCCCCCTTCTCTCTCTGTCAAAAACAATAAAATAAATCTTAAAAAGAAAAAAATAAAAAAACAAGAGAAGGAAGGGTGATTTGTAGGTTTCTAAAATCTGGAAGATGATGAGATTAATAATGTCATCAGCTACTGTTGGCAAACATGCTTACTATATGCCAGGTCCTGTGCAGCACATTTTGCTATATTGCCTCATGGAATCCTCACAGCTCTGAGGGGCAGTGGTATTATTATCCCCATTTTATAAGGGGAATACATGAAAATTGTTTTCACTTTTAGAGGGAAAAAAGAAAAATCAAGGTTTTTGCTTCAAGGCGAGAAGCTCAACTGGACTCTTTGGCCTGTGTTGACCGTACTCAGGGCCTAAGTCCTGGGGCAGTGGTTTGGTGTCCTTAGGTGTATGGATGTAATTATGCCACCAGCCATGAAGTAATCAAGCTGAGACAGTGGTAGTTACATTTGCAAAGGTATCACTGGCAGACTGTTTAATGCCTCCTAGGTATTTAGGTACTTTGCCTGCCATTAAAATAGGCTTTACTAAGCAGATGGTTTTTCCTTGGCTCTGGACTTTAAGGTGGTCAGCCAGGTAATCCAGGCACATAGATAACAATGTTTTCCTCCACAGATATTATTAAAAGTAAAAATATAACGAGGATGCTGGGATAGCTCTACAGAATGATCACTTGCAACCTTGAGGTCTGGGAATCAAATCCCAGCCGTGGCCCATGCAAACCCATATGCTGAACTGAGGCATAACTGGTAACCACCGAGAAGATAGCAAAGGTTCTTGCCTCCCATATGAGAGGCCACCCGTTTGGTTCCCACTGTGTATAGTCCCACATCTACCTGTGTGGAATGAAACTATGTCACAACTGATGATGTACAACTATGGAAACTGCTCTGAGCCATCCTCTCTCTCTTTTTTACCTTCTCTCAAACAATAATATATATCCAAGTATACTTATCATATAACTTAGTATAAATACTATAAATTTATGGGGAAGCTGGGATGGCTCAGTGGTTGAGCACTCACTTTGCAGCCCCGGAGCCCGAGGATCGAATCCTGGCCCTGACCCAGGCGGACCCATATGCTGAACTGGGGTGTGCCCCCAGTTCAGTTCTTGCTGGGGCCTATGCGGGAGGCTTCCAGCCCAGTTCCTGCCCTGCACAGCCCCGTACCCACCTGTGGAGTGAAATTATATGGAAAACTAATGCTGTCAACTATGGAGACTGCTCTGGGCCCTCCCCCTTCTCTCTGTCTCTGTCTGTCTGTCTCTCTGTCAAAAACAATAAAAAATAAAAAAATAAATCTTTAAAACTTTAAAATACAGTCACATTCCTTCTTATTTGTTACTAGTGACTTTTATTTCTTATTGTTACCCATAGTAACAATAATAACAAAAAGTAGCTTAAGCCTAGTTTTCCCCTAAAGTTAACCAATTCACAAATTTCTACCTTGTTCTGAGCCTCTGTTGGTGCCTAGGGTTTGTGTGAGACCCTAATTGTCCATACCTCCTTCTAATCCTTGAATTGATTTGTAACCTTACTTAAAACTCCTCAAGAAAAAACTCTTCCCAAATTTCCTGTTTTGAATCCATGCTTTCTCTTTCTCTCTTGGTCAGGTAGAGAGACAGGAAAACAATTTATATATCAGAGTAAATAGTGTGTGAAAAAAAATCTCAAACCTTTTCCCAAGTGGTTTACTTTACAGCTCCTTTTCAACAGCTCCAAACAGTCTCTCTTTAGGTATCCACCTGCTAGATACGTATTCACTAGGCTACATAGAGTGGTCTCTCAGCAACCACTAACTTCGCGGAAAACTTCTAACTCTTCTCTGATGCCACCTGTTTTTAGAATTTGGACTTCTTTTAAGACTTGGAGTTACACAAGCCAGAAATGCCAACATTTAGTTCTTTTTGAAAATACATGTAAATAGACCATAGTACTTCATGGGGCTTTTCCTCAGTGGCCCTTCCCTCTGAGGCTGCATTGGAGATGATGCTGGTAGGGAGCCGTGTCCACTCCCAGGGTGAGGGCTCAGGACTCTGTCTTTCTCCCTGACTCCTCTAGGATTGTGAAGATGTCCAGTCCCAATCTGAACATTGTGACCTTACTGGGTAGTTGTCTGACATATAGTAGTGCTTACCTGTTTGGAATTCAAGATCGAGACGCTTCAGTGGGAAGCTCAATGGAAACTCTCATTCAGGTAAGTGAAGTCTTAAATTTTTGTTTTGAATATAATGCCAGTTTGATAATTTCCTAATTAGCTGCTCCTATGTGCAGTTGGTCACCATTATCCTCGGTGTGGACACTTTTCGAAGTGATCCTTGGAACTCTTCTTAGTGAGAGCCACTTTCTGCCCCATGCCCTCTGTGAACTGAGGCTTTATAGATCAGAACGTGGGGACAATGACTAAGGTCCCTCTCATGCTTCTAGCTACTGTCCCTTTCCACCTGTAGGTAAGACTGTCTATGCTGTGCATTGGGACCTCCCTTGTGTTTGGACCCATTCTGGGGAAGAGCTGGCGACTCTACAAGGTGTTTACCCAGAGGGTCCCGGACAAAAGAGTGGTGAGTAGGCATCAAGTACATAATGTTTGACTGCAGACAGCAGCTTCACTATTGATTAAAAGCTAGAGAAGCTTGTGCCAGATTACTGGGTCTGGCCCTTTTATGACAGAAATTCCTGCTCCTCACTTCAAACCTTGGAGTCTTGTGGCCTCATGAGTCCCCAAGCCTGGGAGGATGTGTGGCAGTGCTTTTGGACGATAGGTATTTGAACATACGAAGGATGGCCAACAAATTCACAGAATGAGGGGGAAGAAGGGTAAAGAAAACTATTATTTTTCCTTTTCAATATATTCACCCTTAACCCTAATACACTTTTCAGAACTTTCAATGTATTTATTTATACCCTCAAAAAATGTCTTTGCCCTCAAATTGCAGCTTTACTCTCTTTATCTATAAATCTTCCCTCAAAGCTGTTTTTTCATATTTGGGAGCAGATAATAATAAGAAAAAAAGCCAGGTCTGGACTGTAGGGAGGGTGGTTTAACATTTGAAAGCCACAGTTGTGAAGAGTAGCCAACACAACATTGATCTTGTGCACGAGAGAATTATTGTGCAAAAGCAGCACCCCTGTGGTCCATTTTTCTCTTTTTTTCTCCTTCATGGGTTCTTTTAACTATTTCAGCAGACTGGAATAGCACTCTACAGTTACTGTGACACCCTTATTAATCGATCAGCAGGCTACCCTCTATATCTCAAAACCAGTAGCCATGATTTTTCCAGCCAGTTGCAACTCCTTGAACTTCTTAGGGAGTGGTCTGCCCTTTTCATGCCACCGTGTGGACTCCTACTTTGACTCAGGCTCATATAGTGAACCCAAGTTTCATCTCCAGTGACAATCTGGTTTAAAACTTCATCTTTGTTGTCTGCAGAGATCCAAAAACAATCATGAGCACTCTATGTCCTGTTGTTTTTGAAGCAGTGTGAGCATTCTCGGTACCCATCTTGCTCTGACTTTTGACATCCTTAGATGCTGATGGAGAATGTTTAAAATGGTTGTAAAGGGATGACTCAGTGGGTTAAGCGCTCACTTTGCAGCGCCGGGGACCGAGGATCGAGTCCCGGCCTCGGCCCGTGCGGACCCATGTGCTGAACTGGGAGTTCCCCCAGTTCAGTTCCCTCTCTGTCTCTGTCTCTGTCTCTGTATCTCTTTCTCTCTCTGTCAAAAATAAAAATAAATAAAAAAATATATATATTAAAATGGTTGTAGATGATACTCCAACCATTTCTGCAAGCTGCTTTTATTCGATCTGCATCTTCCACTAAAAGTTTTCAATTTTTTTGACAATGTGTGAGGAAGTAGCCTCAACAGGGCATCCCAGACAGACTCTGCCTTGCTTGAAAAGGTTGTGCCACATGTAAACCATGGATTTCCTAGGGCAACAGTCTCCTGTAAACTGCTAATATCTCTTCCAAAATGGTTTAAGGTGTTTTCCCTTGTTTTGTGAGGAACTTAATGACAGCAAAAAATCCAACTTTATCCATTCTTGGGGTTTTCTTCACATGTGACATGCTTCTTCAGCAATATCTGAAAGAACGGAGGTGCAAGTAGGCTGAAATGTGTACATATTTCTAATAATGTCACACACTCAAACTGTGTGCACTACTACTCCCACCTGTCTGATAGCCGCTCCGTTCTGTGAATTTGTTGACCATCCCATGACAGGTTCTGCTTCATATGCACCCCCAGGCCCCGGTACTGCTCTGGGGTGTGAGCTGGTCAAGATGTGGCTCTAGCATGAGAAACAAAGATTCCGAGAGAGACCATTGCTTGGCATAGCTGTAAGCTGAGGTTGGGAGAGTGGAGTACAAAGAAACTCTAGCCAAAAAGCTGTTACTTCCCTCACTGGAGTCCAGTTCTTTTCCATGTAGAAGGCTACTCTCTGCACTAAGAATGATGGGCCTGGAGCAGTGAGCAAGGGAAAAGACACCCAAACAGCAGATAGAATCAGCCCTACCGCAGTGGCACCGCTGCTTGCTTGCCAGTGTGCAGTTGGGCTTTTGGTGCCCCGCTCACCAGGCCGCTGCAGTGCTGCTGCCTGCTTGCGAGCGCGCAGCTGGGCTTTTGGCGTCCCGCCCACCGGGCCTCTGGGGCGCGGCGGACCGCGCACGCAACTGGGCTGCCTGCCGGGTCGCCACAGTGTCATTGCCTGTGCGCCGGACTGGGAGGCCGACCAGGGCTTGGCTGCGGGTGGGGCTTACAGATACGATTGAAGGAGAGGCAGCCAGGAGGAGGAAAGACCAGAGCTCCTGCGCCCCGCCCCCACTGAACCACCAGCCCCCCTGCTGAAAGAGGAATCTGCTATTGTGTCTCAGGCCCGCCCTAGCTCCTACTCACACGCCCCCACCCCTGGCCACACCTTTACTACCCTGCTGTCTCACAGCTAAGACAGCAACCTGAAGTGCCCCAGGACACAGAAGCTGTCTGCTTCCCCCAACCCTCTCCCAAAATCTCCTTCTCCCACAACTGAGTCCAAAAGAAAAAATAAAGAGAAGCCCATCTGATAGGCAAACCCCCAGAGGGAAAACAGACTCATGCAAAAAGCAAAAAGAACCACAGCAAACACAATGCACAGCACAGAATCCAAAGCCCCTCCAGAAGATCAGGGACAGTTTCTAGTAAAGGACCTTGCACACTTGGAATCAAATCTAAGTGAAACAGAATTCAGGGCTGCATTAATCAAGACACTCAGAGAGCTCACTCAATGCTGGCAAAGTACCCAGACACAGTTAAATGACC
>PVKE010042778.1:0-13612 GCA_004027555.1 Craseonycteris thonglongyai
TATTTTATTGATTTTTGACAGAGAGAAACAGAGAGAGACAGAGAGAAGGGGGAGGGCCCAGAGCAGTCTCCATAGTTGACACCAGTCCTCCATATAGCTTCGCTCCACAGGCAGGCACATGGCTGCGCAGGGCATGTGGGTCCGCACGGGCCGGGGCCGGGACTCGATCCTCAGTCCCTGGGGCTTCAAAGCGAGCGCTTAACCCACTGAGCCATCCCAGCTTTCCCTCATCAGTTTTTAACATGATTTTATTCCACACAGGTGGGTGCAAGGCCACACAGGGCAGGAACCAGGCTGGGGACCTCCTACATGGGAAGCACACCCCAGTTCAGCATATGGGTCTGCATGGGCCGGGGCCAGGATTTGATCCTAGGTCCCTGGGGCTGCAAAGCAAGCACTTAGCCCACTGAACCATCCTGGCTTCCCCTGCACACATCTTCTCATGCCAAGATTTTGTTAGGATTTTCCTAACTTTCTCTTATCGATGTTTACTTGGTCTGCTATGCTTCTCACAGTCAGCCAAAGATTTTGACACACGATTTGATGAATTATTGCAATGTTTTCATCAGTTCTGCTCATTACTGGCCACCCTCACTTCTCTTCGTCCATAATGCTTTCTTTCCCCTTAGAAACACATTTAACTCATTTGTATACTGCTGTTTTTTTCATGGCATTATCCCCATAAACTTGGACTAACATATCCCTGATTTCACATCCACTCTTGCCAAGTTTAACAAGAAATTTAATGTTTGTTCATTGCTGTAACTCAAGGTCCAACATTCTTACAATGGCACACGAAAACACGCAACAATAATGAATGCCACTCAGCAAGACACCACCACACGCCAACAGGAACACAGCTGTGAGACACTGATATAACCAGCTTATGAAAACCTAGTTGGTTGTACAGTGCTGCCAATGTAAGCTCATGGTGGCAAGTTCATGAACTTGTCAGAACTCATATTCTAAGCAGCAGTACCTGTTTCCCCAGAGTTTTACCAATGTTCAGAGCTGTTAAACTTTCTTAATCTGATATATGAAATGTGGCAGCTTGCCTTAACTTCTGTTCCATTTATTACAAAAGAAGTTGAGCATTTTTTTGATAGGCTTGTAAGCCATTTCTGTTGCTTTTTCTGGATGTTAATTTCCTATTCCTGTACTCAGTCCATTATTTTCTCTTAGATTGTTAGTTGGTTTTTTTTCCTTAAAGATTTATATTTATTGTATTTGACAGAGCAAGTGACAGAGAGAGATACAGAGAGAGAGACAGAGAGAAGGGGGAGGGCCTAGAGCAGTCTTCATACTTTCATGTCATCAGTTTTCTATATAGTTTCATTCCACAGGTGGGGCTGGGCTGCACAGGGCAGGAACCCCCATGGGGGGTCACAGGGGAGGCATGCCCCCAAGAGCCAGGGGCCTCCCACGTAGGAGGCTCACCTTAGTAAGAACCAAACTGGGGCCACACCCTTGTTCAGCATATAGGTCTGCATGGGCTGGGGCTGGATTTAATCCTCAGACCCCAGGGCTGCAAAACGAGTGCTTAACCCACTGAGCCATCCCAGCATCCCATAGTTGGGTTTTTTTTCTTGTTCATTTGCAAGAACTCTTTATATATTAAGGACATTCAGCCATTGCCAGTCATCTGTCTGCAGATATATTGCCATCAAATTGTTTTTTGACTGGTTATGGCAACCTTTTTTTTTAATAAAAATGTTTATATTTTAGTGTAGCTAAATTTACTACTTTTCCATTATGGTTTCTGGGTTTTGTTTCTTATTTGGTCTGTACAAGACCTATACAAGTCAGCAGCCTCTCCCTCAGCAGTAAATATAATTTATAGTGTACTGATGGGTTCTGTCAATATGGAAATAGGAATTAATTTACCCAGACTGCAGCTGGAATCTTCAGAACTTCCTCTCTCCTTTGTCTTTGTAGCTCTACTTTGCTCACTGGATACAAGATGAGACCCACAGACTGGATTCTCAACCAATTAGGCTTAGCCAACTCGTTGATACTTTTGTTAAAGGGATCCCTCAAAAGTGGCAAGCAGCAGTTTGGATTAAAATAGCTCCTAGATGAAAACAAAAACAAAAAGCAAAGACTTTTAAGGTCTTCCTGTTTTCTTTAAGTCTCTGTGGTTTCATTTTTTACATTTGTATCTTAAGTCCATCTGGAATTAAATTTGATATAAGTTGTGAGGTGTTGGAAATCCAACTTTACCACCCCTCCTTGGATGGTCATTTGTCCTAACACCCCTTAATGAACAATTGTTTTTTTTCTTAATGGACTGACATTTCATCTTTATCAGAATCCCATATTTTAATATGCATGCCAACCTGTGTCTGGATTCTGTTCCTTGACATATTTCTCTGTTTCTATGTCATCACTGTACTAATAACAGTGGTTTTAGGGTATGTGCAAAGTCTCATAACACAAGTCACATATGAATTTATTTGTAACTAAGCAGAATGGTAAAATAAACCGTGATATATCTACATCATAGAATACTACGTACTTAGCAATATAAAGGAACAAACTATTGATACAACTCGAATGGATCTCAAAGGAATTATGTTTAGTGAAAAAAGCCAACTGGAAAAGTCTACATACTCTATGATTTTATTTATATAATTCTGGAAAATGCAGAACTTTAGTTATGGAAAACAGATCAGTGGTTATCAGGGTTACGGGTGGGGAGGAGACAGCAAGAGGAAGTTTTTTATGCAATGGATCTATTCTTTGTTCTGATTGTGGTATGGCTATACAAGTTAAAATTCAGAACTGAATACCCCCAAAATGTGAGTGTTGTACATATATATAAAAGAAATAAAACTCTTCACATAAACATTAAAAAAAAATCAATTCATACAAAGTAACACCTTCATAAACTCTGCTGTCTGGAAAATTCTGGAAAGGAAGCAGAGTCCTAGCCCTTGTCCTGTTTGTCCTGTTTGCTAGAGCAGCGACATCCATTTTGGGATCCTGAGCACATCACTTACCCCAGTTGCCTCTTCAGCATCTCTTGATGCCCCCAGCATGGCTGGTCTTCGAATTCTGTCAGTTCCATGGGTTTGCAGAACCAATCTCCTTTTTTCTCTGGGACTCAGGACCTCTACATCTCTGTCTGCATGTCCCCATCTCAGGGTGTCAGGCTTTGGGTCTGTCCATTTTCTGTCACTTCCCTATTTCTGCTTCTCACCTTCTCTGTCTTCATCACCAGGTCTTCTTATCTCTGGCTTCCCAAGTCTGGGTCTGCCCACTTCTGTCTGTCCTTGTCTCTGAGTCTCTTTATGCATGTCCGAATCTCCCAATCTCTGGATCTCTCCTTGTCTGAGTCTTTCTCCCTTTCACTGTCTGTTCCCTCTCTTCTCTGTCTCTCTCTGTCTCTGGAACTCAGTATGTCCTAGGCTTGTCACTCCATATCTGGGTCCTCATACTTCTTTCCTTCCCTGTCTCTGCGTCTTCTTGTCTTTGTCTCTGTCCCTCTCCCTGTCTCTGCCTGTAACCACTTCTGTCAAGATGTCAGAGCAGCGTTTTTTTCCTCTTGTTTACACTGTTGCCATGGCATCGAAAGTGATGCAGGCGCAAGGGAGGGTTGGGTGCGGGCGAGGATAGCTCAGCCCCTGATTGGCTGTTGCTCAGCCGTCACGGCGTCGCCTGCCCCAGTCCTCGGGTAGGCGGGCTGCGTTCTCGGACTTCGTGGCGTGCACGAGCCCTGCGGTTGGTCGTCGGTTGGTCGTCGTCGCGCCGAGCTCCCGGCTCTTGGGACGCTTTAGGGTCAACTGTGCTTATGGTGGGTCTGGCGGGCGACCGCGAGGTGCCGCGACCTACCATTCCTGAGCGGATCTGAGTGGTCAGGCCCGCGTGCATCGCGCAGCTGCGTTTCAGGGAGGCTTGAGTTGATGCCGACTAGTCTGTGGAGGCCCCTAGTGGGGGTGGAGTAGGGTGTGGGCCTGAGGCTCCCCGCGTATGAGTCCAAGGATCAGGGGGTTGGGGAGCCGGCCTACCGGTAGGGTCCTGGGTGTACAGATGTCTGCCTTCTCCCCAGTCACTTGGGGTGCGGTCGGTTTTAGGTAGGTGTCTGCCCCTGCTCTGGGACCCCACCCTCTGGGACCCCATTGATAGGCAAGGAAACCCCATGAGAGAAGGGCAGGAATGGGTCTCTGATGCTGGAGGGGCCGTCAAAGGTGAGTGGGGACCACTGAAGATTTTATTTTAGATCCTTTATAAAAAAGAAACTTAAATTTATAGGTAAGTTCTGAGGAAAGATCACAAGACTTCTGTGTGTCCTTTGTTCCGATTGACTTGTCAGAACTTTGTGTTTGTCATCTTTCATTTCTCCCTTCTCTCTCCTCACTTCCCACTTCCCTTCTCCCTCACCCTCTTCCTCCCTTTTTGCATTCTCTCTGCCTGTTTCCCTGTTCCCATCTCTCTTCCTGTCTTTCCCTTCCTGCTTCCTCTCTCTTGCCTTCCCCACTCTTCTCTCTTGTATACATACCAGTGTCTTAAGTGACTCCTTGGAAGCCAAGCTGGACAGTCACACCATTCTGGACAATGAACAGATGCTTTGGTCTCAGGGTCCCCAGGATGGGAGTTTGAGGAAGTGGAACCCTGGCAGGCTCTACCATAGTGAATAATGGGGGTGAGGTTGCCTCCTCTGGGCCTCTTAGTGTGACTCAGGGACCCCACTTCTCCATTTACCTTACAAATATGTCACCATCCTGACCCCAGGTACATGGACATGAGGGTTTGTAATGGCCAACAAAATTAGGCACAGTCATCATGCCTTTCCTGCTAGAACTGGTACCATTAAAAATAATTTATGGGGGAAGCTGGGATGGCTCAGTGGGTTAAGCGCTCACTTTGCAGTGCCGGGGACCGGGGATCGAATCCCGGCCCCGGCCCATGCGGAACCATATGCTGAACTGGGAGCTCCCCCAGTTCAGTTCTCTGTCTCTGTATCTCTCTCTCTCTCTCTCTCTCTGTCAAAAATAAATAAATAAATATATTTAAAAAAAATAATAATAATAATAATTTATGTTCTCTTAGCCAGGTGTTGTCCAGGGATCCACTTGTGAGTAACTGCTGCTTTCCTGAGGTTCACATTCCAGTGGGGGAGACAGGCAATAGGCACGTAAAAAGTGGAGGGAATGAGAAAGTGTGGAGGGGTGGGAGCATGCAGGCCGTGGAGAAAGAAGTTCTCCTTGAGGGCCCACTTCAGAGTCCAGACCTGGTAAGAAAAGAGTGACCCAGGGATAAGAGCAAGGGGCAGATGGGTCCTCCAGGGCCAGGAGAGGAGGGAAGAGTTGGTGAAATGGTGGTGGTGATGATGGAATGGCTCTTTTTCTTTGTAGAATGTCTCTGAGGCACTTAGATTTCTAGCTGGGACTGGGATTCCATCCTCGGTCCCTGGGGCTTCAAAGTGAGCACTTAACCCACTGAGCCATCCCAGCTTTCCCTGGAATACATTCTTAAGTGTGGTTATGTTATACATCATTCTAATGTGCATTTCTCACTTTTATGTTTTTTTGCTGATGACATTACTTGCTACTTATATTTATGTTAGACTGTGGAAATATTAGACATAAAGCAAATTTGAGAGATTTTCTTATTTGAGTTCAAAATGGGCCTTAAAGCAGCAGAGACATCTCAACATCAGCAACACATTTAACCCAGGAACTGCTAACAAATGTACAGTGCAGTGGTGATTTAAGAAGTTTTGTAAAGGAGACAAGAGCCTTGAAGATGGGAGCATAGTGGCCGACCATTATAAGCTGACAACAATCAATTGAGAGCAAACATCGAAGCTGATCCTCTCAACTACACAAGAAGTGGCCGAAGTTCTCAACATTGACCATTCTATGGTTATTTGGCACTTGAAGCAAATTGGGAAGGTGAAAAAGCTCAGAAGTGAACTGACCACAAATCAAAAAAATTGTTTTGTAGTGTTGCTTATTGTATGCAACAACAAACCATTTTACGATTGCATGTAATGAAAAGTGGACTTTATACAACTGTTGACAACCAGCTCAGTGGTAGGACTGAGAGCTCCAAATCACTTCCCAAAGCCAAACTTGCACAAATAAAAGGTCCTGGTCACTGTTTGGTGGTCTACTGCCAGTCTGATCCACTACAACTTTCTGAATCCTGGCAAAACCATTACATTTGATAAGTATGCTCAGCAAATCAATGAGATGCACCCAAAACTGCAACACAGCCAGCATTGGTCAACAGAAAGGGCCCAATTCTCCACAACAATGCTGAGGCCATCAACCTGGTCCTTTTTCATGTTGCTTCCAAGTTGCTTTCTTGGGCTTCCTTGCCGTATGGCAGCTGAGCTGTAAGAGGGAGCATTCTAGAAAGATAAGCACAGTTGTGCAGGTGCTTGTCAAGCCCTTGCTTGTGTCATGCATGCTAATGCTCTGCAGACCATGGTAGGTCATGTGGTCAAGCTAGTGTGTAGGGTGGGGTGGGGTGGGGGGAATCGGCTAAGGCCATGGATTCCTAGAGATGTGTTTCATTAGGGCCACCAGTGTAATGCAGTAGCTCATCACACAAGGGCTCTTTTGTCCCTTCCTGGTGATGGACCCATATTCTCCCACCTAATGGCTCCAGATTCCCCGACCTCATGGCTCCATTGCCAGTATTACCTCATGGTCCAAAATGGATGTCTCAGCTCTCACATCCACAACAGCAGGAAGAGAGGAGGCTCCTCCCTACCCCTTACACTTGTGCTTACATCCCATTGGCCAGAACTTAGTCACATGACCACTAGAGCTGCAAGGCAGGCTGGAAGAGACAGTCTTCCAGGCAGCTGAGAATTCAGGGAATGTTGATGAACAGAAAGGAGATTGGAGACAAGTCCAACATAGCCCAAGTCACTGTAATGAGCAACTGTGTGTTCTTGCTTGAATCCATTGCCTCTGGGTTTTTTGAATCAACTGATGGAATTCATGTGAAGTGCTTCTCGCTGCCTCAGCCACATCTTCCCCTTCACTTGGGCTTCCCATCCTCAACCACTCCATGGTTGCAGGCCCAAGTTCTTCATCAGTTCTGCTTGCATGCCAACTTCCTTCTGTGAGCCCTGGGTGTTAGAACCACTGGCTTTGTTTCAGGAGGTAGGAGGTGGCAAGAAAGCAAAGAGTGTGTGTGACAAAGTCACTATGTGTGAGATGCTGATGGAGAGGCTCTTGAGGGACATTGTTTGCCCCTTGATTGGCACTGCCAGGGAAGAGGGAAAGCAGCAGCAGAAGGCTCTGATTCTCAAGAGGAGGAACCAAGCCCTGTCACCATTGCCCACAGGCAGTCCCTCATCTGGGAGCCAGTCTGGGACAGGGGCATACTGGGGGTAGCCTTTCTGTGCTGAATGCCAGCCACCCCACACCAAGGTCTTTGAAGAAGGAGACCCCACCTGGAAGTAGTAGTCAGAGCCATGAGTGTATCTCCAGCCTGAGCCACCACCAGCATTATGGTGTGAAGCAGGAGCCTTCAGCAGCCGATGAGCCTGAGGAGTCCTGAAGGGAGCCCCACATATGCAGTCAGTGTGAGGAGTCCTTCGTGGATCTCACATTTCATCCATAATTTTGGGTGCCACAGTGTCAGGAAGTCCTACATGTGCCAGGACTGCTGGAAGTCCCTCCACTTCAGCCTGGCCCTGGTGGAACACCAGAAGACCCATGAAAAGGAGCAAAGCTATGTGTCAGGGAGGACCCTGAGCCCCTACCCTGCCACACGTGGAGCCCATGCTAGTGTGAGGGTTGGTGATGTTTCCTCATGTAACCTGAGGCACAGGATGGGCCACTTTGCTCATTGGCCCTGGAGAAGGACAACTCTGCCTGCCTGAGATTCCCAAGTAATGTATCAGGCTCCTTCGAAATCCTTGCATGTCTTCCTGTGGATGTGTTTGTGTGGATGTAAGTCAGCTTGTAACCTAAATAAGCTAATGTGGCTTATTAGCATCCAGAAAGGGCCCACAGGAAGCCCTCACCTGTAAGCACACTTGCCCAGAGGCTCATGTGCAAAGTGCAAGCAATCAGATGCACTTGCTCCAGGAAATGCTGGGATAGTTCAACAGGTTGAGCACTTGCTTTGCAAACGTGAGGTCCAGGGATTGAATCCCGAACCAGGCCCATGCAAACACATGTGCTGAACTGCAGTGCAAAACTGGTAACCACCAGGATGGCAGCAAATGTTCTCCCCACCCATGAGAGACCTCCAGTTTGGTTCTTCCCTATATGGGCCCATATATACTTGTGTGGAATAAAACTGTAAAAAAACAACAACTAATGATGTACAACTATGGAGACTGCTCTAGGTCCTCCCCCTTCTCTCTTTCTGTCATGTACCTTCTCTCAAATAATAAATCTTAAAAAAAAAAATAAAAAAGACTCTACTTTGTACTTTTGTAGCCATTTTAGCACCAGCCACATGTTGGAACATTTGTCATTGTGCAAAATGTAGGGTTGCCTTAAAGTGTGTGGCCAGCTCGTTATTGAAATCTACCTAGTCTCCATTCCTCCTATTTTGAGCTTCACAGGGCTACTGTTCATGAAAAAATCTTTATTTATTTACGTATTTTTAAAAGATTTATTTATTGTTTTTGACAGAGAGAGAGAGAGATACAAAGTCAGAGACAGAGAGAAGGGGGAGGGCCCAGAACAGTTTCCATAGTTGCACATCATCGGTTTTTCCACACAGTTTTATTCCACAGGTGGGCTTGAGGCTGCACAGGGCAGGAACTGGGCCAGGGTCTCGCCCCAGTGAGAACTGAACTGGGGGCACTCCTCAGTTCAGCATATGAGTCTGCACGGGCCGGGGCCGGGATTTGATCCTCGGCCCCCGGGGGTGCAAAGTGAGCACCTAACCTACTGAGCCATCCCGGCTTCCCCCATGAAAAAATATTGATAGCTGTTTTGGTCTTTTCATATATAGGTGATGGGAAGTTCACTTCTGAATCCTCAATAGCAAAACTTTCCTAGTTTCACTCATTTCTTAATGTGTATGGAGTGGCTTACAAAGATCACAAGAATGGTTGGAGCCTAGTATGCCCTGTTTTCAAATCACACATCTCAGCCCTTTAGTGAATTGTGAAATCAAATTAGTGGATGGCCACCAGCATTACAAAGCAATGAAATAAGAATTAAATGGGTCAAATTTCATCATGTAGTAAAAAGACAAATATTTTTTGAAGCTTTTCAGCCACATATCTAAATATGTTCAATATGAGAACTGGTTGTAATGTAAAATGTATGTTTACTTGGGTGGGTTGTTGAAAACACTAATAAAAGTTGATGAGATGTGTGCCTGGGCAAAGGGAACTTGACACCTTGGACTATTCACGTGATCTTTTGATTTATGCATTTTAGATTACAGCATTGTTTCCATGGCCAGAACATAAACTTAACTGCTTCCTATAGCTACAAAAACTGCTGCCTTTTTCTGTCATTTTGTTCGAGCACCAGTCTGTTGTAATGACGCCCAAAGCACAGAGGCTTAACATAATACAGGGTTTATTGCTTCATTCACAGCATGGTCTTGTGGTTGCTGTTACTTGGTGTTGGTGTGAGGGGATCTCTGCTTCATGTAACCCAGGGACCCAGATTCCATCCCTGTTATAGCTATGCTAGCCTCTGGACCAGCTGGGAGATGACACACATCACTTTGACTCACGTATTCTCAGAGAGAAATGTTCTCATGGCCCTAGTCATTTGCCAAAGGGTTGGAACTGTGCCCCAGTGCCTGTCTCTGCCAGTCATCAATCTCAATTCTCTTAGCTTGTCCACCCCCTAACCCTAAGCTAGGTGTGGACCTGATGATTACAAAACACAAACAAAACAAAAAACTCCCCAAACAACTAAATTTGCCCTTTCAACTCTTGTTCCTAGCCATCCCACTCAGATCGCAGCCTCACTGATGAGTTGTTCATTCCATACATCCCAGAACTTCATCTCAAGTTTCCCAACTGATACGTCATTTAGTGCACAGCTAGATCCCTGTACATTTGTTTACTGTTTAAATTTTTTTTTTAAGATTTATTTTACTGATTTTGACAGAGACAGAGAGAGACAGAGAGAAGGGGGACGGCCCAGAGCAGTCTCCATAGTTGACAGCATTAGTTTTCCATATAGTTTCATTCCACAGGTGGGCATGGGGCTGTACAGGGCAGGAACTGGACTGGGAGCCTCCCACATAGGCCCCAGCAAGAACTGAACTGGGGGAACACCCCAGTTCAGCATATGGGTCTGCGTGGGCCAGGGCCGGGATTTGATCCTCGGTCCCCGGGGCTTAAAAAGCGAGTGCTGGGGAAGCCGGGATGGCTCAGTGGGTTAAGCGCTCACTTTGCAGCGCCGGGGACCGAGGATCGGATCCCAGCCCCGGCCCGTGCGGAACCATGTGCTGAACTGGGAGCTCCCCCAGTTCAGTTCTCTCTCTGTCTCTGTATCTCTCTCTCTCTGTCTCTGTCAAAATAAATAAATAAATAAATAAATATTAAAAAAAAAAAAAAGCAAGTGCTTAACCTGCTGAGCCATCCCAGCTTCCCCGTTTAAACTTTTTATTTGGAAATAATTTAAAATATGCAGAAAGGCACAAAAATAATAATAGTACAAGGATCATTTACAGACCCTGTCTAGACCTGCCTGTTAACATTTTACCCCCTTTCCTATATTTTGTGTGCATGGCCACCCCCACATGTCTGGGCGTGCATGAAGTCCATGTTCCTCCTGTTGGTGATTCCTCTTCTTAGGCAAAGGGCCCAATTTCTCCACCATGTAGTTAACTGTTTCTCCCTTTACTTAATAAGCAATTTATGGGGACACCTTTAAGAGAAAGGAAATATCCTGCTTCTCACCAAAATTACCCCCTAGGTTCAGCTCCCATTGATGATTTTTGCCTGAATCAGTTTTTACCATGATGATTACAAAGTGCCAGTTATCCAGCACCAATCCTCCTTCCATGTTTAACCTTAGCCCTAGCCACTCTACTCTACTGCAAGCCAGCACCCTCCTGCCAGTTTGCCTTTATTATCAGATGGACTGATGGATTCTTGTTTCCTAAATGGTTTATAACTTATTACTGTATTTAGTTATTTTAATGCTCAAGTTGTGCCAGATGTGGCCAATGAGAGTTTCCTTTAGGAAGTTTCCTGCATTCCTGTGGCATGGCTCCATCATTTTTAGAGCACTTCCTTTCTTCTTAGTATCATAACATTACAACTCATCCTTTCTACTTTCCTCACCCATGAAATCAGCCATTTCTCTAAAACCAAAGAACGGGTTCTCTTTAGTAGGGGATGGTATTAGAGATCAAATCTGAGTGCCAGGTGCACTCACTACTACCGGGGTGGCTTCTACAGAGCTAGAAAATATAGGCACATATAAGAACACATACAGGTGATGCTGGGATGGCTCAGCAGTTTGATTACCTGTTTTGCAGCCATGGGGCCTGAGGATTGAATCCCGGCCCCAGCCTGTCTGGACCTATATACTGAACTGGGGTTCAGTCCTTGCCAGGGCCCATTTGGGAGGCCCCCGGCCCAGTTCCTGCCCTGTGCAGCCCCATGCCCACCTGTGGAGTGAAACCATATTGAAAACTAATGACATACGACTATGGAGATTGCTCTAGGCCCTCCCCCTTCTCTCTGTCTCTCTCTCTCTGTGAAAAAACAATAAAAGTAAATTTTAAAAAACCAAACAACACAAATAGGTACACAGAAGGAATATGTATGCACATATCCATGCAATTCATCTATAGCATCATATTTTTATGTTGCTCCTACAACGAGAATCCTGGAAACCAAAAAATCAGCATATTAGTTTTGTTAAATTTAAAAATACTTTTAAAATAGTTTCTGAAATACTTTTTGGTAACCACTACAAAAACCAAAGTGAAAATATTTCAGGATTACTTGGTTGTTGTTCCCCTAACTACCACCACCCTGCCCTAGACATGGTAGTCAGTCACAAGTGGGTGATTTGTTGAACAGACAAAAATATAGCCAGATATTCCCACTTGATAGTCTCAGGAGAAACTGGGTTGGCTCAGACAATGGATCTGTGCTGAGGGTTCCAACCTGCACCCAAAAGTGCAGGGACATGAACAATTGAGAAAAATGCAGCAAATGGGAGGCATGAGGTGGCCTAGGTCTCACCAGTGGTGTTGAGAGGGCAGGAAAGTATACAGACCATGGGGTGTTGACCTAAAAAAGATGTAAGGTATCTGGGGGAGAGGGGCAAAGAGGAACCCCAGGTGGGTTGATACTAAGAATGGGTGGAGTTCATAGGATAGGAAAAAGTAAATTACATACATGGAAACCTGGCAAGAAGGGAGTACATTTCAATGGGGAAAAAATCCTTGCATACCCTCATTAATAGACTGCATTGTACCCTCTCCTACCAAATTTATGTTGTAGCCCTAACCCACAATGTCACTGTTTTGGGAGACAGAAACTTTATGGAGGTAATTAAGGTTAAATGAGGCTGTAAGGTTGGGGCCCTAAACCCACAGGGGGTCTGAGAATGCCCCTGCCTTCAGGAGGCCAAATGACAGACCTGGAAACAAGAAGCAAATGATTGTCCTGTGTATTACAGTTGCTGGAAAGGGTTCCCTGAGAAAAGTCCCTTGAGGTATGAGAGGATGCCTGGGCATGAACCAATTGATAGGTGGAGGGAGTGGTCTCTTCAAGTAGAAAGGGCCTTTGTACAGGCCCTGAGAAAGGAATATATGTATAGAACAGGACCCTCATACTGTACAGGACAGTCAGCCTCATCACCACACTCAAAGATTTGGACTCATTTGTTGGAGTGAAGGGCCAAGGAGTCTGCATTTATAACCAATACCTTGGTGACTCTGACAAAAATCATAGATCCCACTGTGAGACACTAGTTCATGAAAAAAAGGTCTAAATGCTGGCACACAAGAGATTTTGGGTAGACTGAGACCCAAAGGTAGGCAGAAGGTCTATTTTGCAGGACCTTGTCTGCCAGGCAGGTGTTCTTCATCTGAAGAGTGGCAGGAAGCACTGGAGGGTATGAGGCAAGTGACCCACTTGTATCCGTATTAAAAAAAAAAAGATTCTCCCACAGAGTACAGTGATCCCTCATTTTTTGGGTTAATGGGGACCAGAAACTTCCGTGAAAGCTCAAAAACCGTGAAGTAGGATTTGCCCCTAGGAATTTTTGTGTATGCGGGTACAAGAATGTTTTAAATATGTAAACAGTATTCATACTTTACTCATTTAAGACAAAAATTACAATAGTATACGTATTTACTTAAACGTGTCAGTGCTAATTAATAAGGTTAATTACAAAACCTTATACAGTAATAAACATTAATCAACATTGCTTTCTGAGAGAGGTGAAGAGTCTTGTGTGGGTGGCGGAGGAGAGGCTCTCACTTGACTCATAGAAGCTTTAGGCTCACTCGGAGACTCTTCTGCTGGAGGCGCTGATGGTAGAGCCGGGGCTTTACCTTGGAGAGAAACATGGTGATGGGTAGTTGTTGTCTTTGTTTTTTCTTTTCCTTCAAAATTCCCCTGTACAAGGACATAACCCCGTCAATGCCATTGCTGAACTCGACAGCTCGAACCATATTGTCGTCAATGTCTTGTGCAAAT
>PVKE010042779.1:0-13617 GCA_004027555.1 Craseonycteris thonglongyai
GGGGGGGCGGATACTATGCAAAAGACAGCCGGAGAACACATTTACAGTGGGTTATTACAAAAGCTATTAAATCTCATGAAAATTTGGAGCTTTGCCTTTATGGGTTCATTTCATGCTGCCCTCAGTATTCTCAAATTGTTACATTTTTCTAAAGTTCCCCAAAGTTAGTCAACAGAGAAGTAATCAAAGAAGGCAGGAATTCATCGGTATGTCTTTTTTTAAGTGTTTATGCAAATATCATGTTTGCATTTGTAGAGATTAAATATTTAAATATTGTAAGAATCTTAAACCATTGAATAATTTTAACATCATCATTATAGCATATTGAAAAACACTGAGAAATGTTCTTTGCCTCTGAGAAAATCTATTTTTCAAAAGAAAATTATAGACATACATCTTTGAGTATCCTTAAATATCCAAGAAAGTTCTCTAACTATATTTGCTGGATGGTTTTGAGGTTTATATTAGAGTGACTAAAAATGCTTTATTTTACACACAGGAATTCAAAGAACAAACACTCTTAGATTTATCTTAAGTTCAGGCGCACTGTAATTTTTTTTTATAATTTAGCTCCATGTTTGTAACAGATTGCTTCTACATTTAGAAGTAGCCTACTGACCTAGTGGTCAAACTTCAGCCTTTATCTGTTCCACCAAGGTGGAGATACTATATGTTAATATTTGATTCTGATCATTTAAGAGTGAAGAGCACTCATTCTCTACTGATGACATGCACAGTTGATCAGATGAGTCATTTGACAAATGCCCAGCAAGCAGTCTCAAAATCCATTCCCAGTTTATGCATTTGCCTTTAAATCAATTGCAGACATCCTGTAAACTCATCTGAATAACACCTTCATTTAGCTCAGATAACTTATTCATTTTCCATCTCACACCTTCCAGTGTGAACTTTCTCATTTTGTTTTTGTTCCTCCAGTTATACCCTATTGCTTCATATCTATATTTTCTATCATCCCCAAATGCTCACTTAAGAATTTTTTGAACAAATGCTATATTAGTTTAGATATTTACAAACACTATAGTGAACCAGAAGCATCTAGAAGAATTTATGAATTTGCATTACAAACAATGACTGTTTTATAGAGTTTATTTGCTTTTTTAAAAATTTTACTTCTTCCAATGATTTGTATTAATATTTATAAGTGTTCCTTTGGAGATATTTAAACACCCATGCCCAGCAAGAATTAAAAAAGCCAGCCTGGGACAGGCACAATAGCTTCCATTTGTTAGGATAAGAGGACTAGAGGGAAACCAATATCCATACCTTTACTTTCTTTTCTATTCTGTCAACACTCTCCCCATCCAGACTGTTGTGCATTCCCACACTGTTCATTGTGGGTATTGAACCTGATTTATCTTCCTTATTCTGATTATCCCATATCTATAGTCAAAATATAAATATATGACCTTACATAACAAAATAAAATAATTCATGAAGTTTAAGCCTTTTGGGAAGGTAACCCAGTCTATTTTAAACTGGTCCACCTTTTGCCTCCTATTTTCCAATTGAGCTATTATGTACTCCATAAAATTGGGCTATTTTCAGATTTCATGCCTCTGAAAATATACTTTTATCAAAATGAAATAGTTTTGACCCCACTTTTTTCACATTCCCAAGCATCCTTTTAGATTAATCCAAATGATTCTTTTCCATGTAGGATTCTTCAAAACTCTAAGCTTAAAAATGACTACTCTTTCTAAACTTCTATAGCATTTTACTGTGGGGTTTTTTTTCTTAAGACACATTCTATCTTATGTGTTACAGATACTTGTCCCTTCTCTATATTCTTTAGTTGACTCCAAACTTCCAGAAACTAGGGTGTCAGAAGATTAATGTATTAATAATCTCCATTTAGTCTCATTATAGAAGAAAATACTTTTTTATAAAATATAAAAACACCATAAAAGAGAAACAGGGATTTTCATTTTATATTCTTTATGTGTCTTGATTGTAATGTTGGATATGCAATCCTAGTCAGCCACAGATAAAGAAATCATATTCTATTATAACCAGTTAACTAAATAAATGTAAGAAAAACAGAAGATGATGATGATGATATTGATAACTAGAATCTTTACTGAATTTTCTACACAGTAAGAAGTTTATATAGAATTATCTGAACTACCCTTTACAACACATCTAAGTGGTTATATAATCCTAATTTTCTAAACAAACTAAGAGTGGGTTAAGTAAATATCTTAAGACAGAACCAAAAATTAATCCTATTGTTGTCTAGCTCTAAAATCTTTGGTTCATAATAGTTTGCTCACTTTTTAAGAAAGAAGTTAAAATATACTTACAGTCTTCATCCAATACTCAACATGTTTTTTTAAAAACAAAGTAACTTGTTGCATGGTTGAATATGCAAGTGTATGTAATCTTCTAGATTTTTCGAGGAAAGAGAAATAAGAATAAATTTCTGAGGTGAAGATTTTGTAATATTGAGATTTCCTGGGAAACTAAAGGTCAAACTGTATTCCCAGATTTAAAGCTCAGTATATCTATAATACATTTGTTTCAATTAAATCTACTTATGTAATTTGGAAATATGGGTTATTTTTTATGGCTCAAATATTCCCCAGTCGGGGAAGCCAGGATGGCTCAGTGGGTTAAGTGCTCACTTTGCAGCACCGGGGACTGAGGATCGAGTCCCGGTCCCGGCCTGTGCGGACCCATGTGCTGAGCTGGGGAGTTCCCCCAGGTCAGTTCTCTCTCTGTCTCTGTCTCTGTCTCTGTATCTGTCTCTGTATCTTTCTCACTCTCTCTGTCAAATAAAATAAAGTTCAAATGTTCCCCAGCAAAACTGGGAAAGTAGAATAAAATATGCAGCATTGTGATATCCCATAAAGATTTTAAAAATGCCTGAGTAGACTATGGTAATTTAGCCATACTCATGAACAAAATAAGTTTCACCCATGACATTTCAAATTTATGCATATTTTCTGATTTTCATCTTGATGATGGTCAACTTCTTTCTTTACTTGCCTTTGTTTCCATCACATCTTACTCATGATTTTGTATTTATCTCTACATGACTTTTATATTTTTAATTATTTTCCAATTTCTTATTCTCTAACCAACTCTTGAGGGGGTGGGAGATTTTGGATGTTCTGTTTTGGGCTCCCTTCTCACATAGCATTTTTCTTCTAAGTTATATATTCCAAAAAGTGCATCTCTATTCAAAATTGTCTTTAAGTCTCTTCCAGATATATATCTGTGCTTCTAATATATGTATTTGGATTTCCACAGGTCTGAACCAGGCAAACTTGTGGTGTTTTCCATATCGAACTGCTTTGTCTTGATTGGTTTCTTAATTCTTGAAAAGGCACCATCATCTTCTAAATCACTCAAGCCAGGTGTTTGGGATTTAGCTTTGATTACCCACCCCACTCACTAAGTTAAGACAATTCTACTATAGCATCAAAATATCTCAAATACTCCAAATGTCCTCTTCTCCAAAATGCTAAGCTCTGAATTATAGTCTTCTTCATCACCCCTAACCTGTTTCATAGGATCTCCTATTGCTCAACAACCAATACATATTTATCATCTGTAATGCAGTGTGAGTGAGCTTTAAAATTCAAAAATAATTATGCCACATCTTTGCTTAAAACATGTTAGAGGTTCTCTTCTTTCCTTGGTCTGAAGTGTATTCTTTACATATTGTATGGAAGCTCTGTGGCTTGCTTTCTGTTCAGTCATTTATCTCACAGTGTCTTTGTTTTCTATGGTCCAGTTGTACTTTTCTTTCAGTATCTCAAACATTCTACACTTTTCTTTTGCTTTGTACATTCACCAGCTATTTTCCATCTCGTACACACTGCTCCTTTATAGTCATCTGTATACCGATCCCCTGCCTCTGCTGTATCCTCATACACATAGATTATGTCACTGAAATCTTTAGTCATCATGAGCTCAGAGGTTCTATGCCTTTTTGAAAGTCTAACCAAAATGTCTCAGTCATACATATCCCTAATGTTTTCTTGGCTCCCTAGCACTTTATCACATATTACATATGTGCATTCTCAGCTATATTGTAATTTCCAGGTGAGCAAAAACTATATCTAACTTTCATGGCTTCTTCTCCAAAATGTATAGAACCTAGTAGATCTCAGTGTTCACTGGATGGAGAAATTTACCTAACACTATATCTATAACACTATAGTTAATTGGGATAAATATAATGAAAATTTGGATAGTATGAATAAGTTCTTGAATGTAAAGTACAAAAAAAGGTATTTGATACCTGCCTAAATAATGATACAAATGAAGGGAGGGATCTGTCTGTGCTTATATTATTTTTCCCTTCACTAGAAAAACCCAAACAAATAAAAAATAATTAATTGTTGATATTAGTACTAATACCCCTTTTAGGTGGTATTTTACACAGGTTTGCAATAGTTGGTCTTTTCTGGGAATGGAACTAATACTAAGCAGGGTAGAATGAAAATATTAAAGAGGGATTAACATTTCTCAAGTACAAATTAAAAATCAAATTTTAATAGCAATCTATCAATGATAAAAATATAAGGCTTGAGAATAATGTACTTGTGTTTACTTTGTAACATTTTCAAATATAGATCTCTATTTCAAATATAAATAATTATAAAAAATATTACACTATCTGACATTCTAATAATGACAGTATAATTTCTGCTTTTATCTGTAAAAACAATTTGTTTGAACTTTGTATTAAGGTCTAGAATTTCTAATGAAGCAACACACAAAAGAATAAGATCCTCAATATTAGTTTTTTGTTATACCCAAAGTAGAGTTGGTAGAATAAAGTGGAAGGTAACTATATGGATGGCCACATAATGGCTAATCAAATACATGGAGCTTTGCAAATTTTAAAAAGGTTAAAAGTCACCTTTTTTATATATTTTTATTTTTGACAGAGAGAGAGAGAGAGAGAGAGAGAGAGAGAGAGATACAGAGACAGAGAGAGAACTGAACTGGGCGAGCTCCCAGTTCAGCATATGGTTCCGCACGGGCCAGGGCCGGGGCTGGGATTCAATCCCCAGTCCCCGGCGCTGCAAAGTGAATGCTTAACCCATTGAGCCATCCCGGCTTCCCCAAAAGTCACCTTTTTTAAAGTATACTTTTCAGTTTTTATGTCTGAATTAATTTGAGAAAAGTAATACACTATAATTAATAATGAGAATTAGCAAGTTGATACATTTCAAATTGCTAATAACACTTATTAAAATTTAAATAATTAATAGACTAAATTTTTGTCCAAATAAAATTATCCCAATATTTTATCTATTATTTTTAAATATAATGTAGTTCAGATTTATCTAAAGTCAAATTATGTAATATTTATTCTTCATTTGAAAGTGAAGTTTATCAACGTTTCATCTCCTCACTTTCTTTAGCTGTTATATAACTGTTATATTTTTTTATAAGAGAGAAGTATATATAAAATTATCTAAAAAATAAAACAAGATTCATGCTGGATTAATAATAGAACCCTGAAGAAATTTTTATGTTGGAATTTAGTTGTTGTTATAGTACTTTTGCTGTTCATTTAGTTAAATAATACTTTTGAACTTTTTTAAAGATTTATTTTATTGTTTTTAACAGAGACAGAGATAGAGAGAAAGGGAAGGGCCTAGAGCAGTCTCCATAATTATACATCACCAGTTTTCAATGTGGTTTTATTTCACACAGGTGGGTGCAGATCTCACAGGGTGGGAACTGGGCTGGGGGACCTCCCACATGGAAAGCATGCCCCCTCAAGTCAGGGGCCACGACGGGGCACGGGGAGGATGTGGAAGAACCAAACTCAGGGCCTTCCACATGGGACGCACACCCTAGTTCAGCATATAGGTCCCCACAGGCCGGGGCTAGGATTTGATCCTAGGTTCCTGGGACTGCAAAGCAAGCACTTAACTCACTGAGACATCCTGGCCTCCCCTGAACTTTCTTTTAATTATTCCTATCCTATTCTATTTTTATAATAGCAGATAACGTCTTATTTGCTGTACAAAGACATAAATTTTCTTTAAAGAGCTCTTAATTCTTTTAAAGAACACTTCTTCTATTTTGACTTATAAATTCAACTAACCTCTAGGAAAAGTTTTACAATTTCTACTTTATCTTTTATTTTTGATCAGGAAACACAAGTACTCCTAACTTTCATCATTTCAAAAACTATCATATTTATTATTGAATAAATGACAGCAAAACATCATGCTCTGGAAAAGCCGGGACGGCTCAGCAGGTTAAGCGCTCGCTTTGAAGCCCTGAGGACTGAGGATCGAATCCCGGCTCCAGCCCAGGCGGACCCACATGCTGAACTCGGGTATGCTTCCCGAATGCAGTGAGGCCCCAGTTCAGTTTAAAAACAAAAACAAAAAACATCATGCTCTGAACAACTCTCTGACTCATTCATTGATTCAATCAAGAAAATAAAATTAAAAACAGAGACTTTATGATTCAGCTCCTAGAGATTTGGAGTCTTTGAAATTGACATAAAATGGTTGATCAAATACATGGAGCTTTGTAATTTTTAAAAAGGTTAAAAGTCACCTTTTTTGAAGTATACTTCTCTATTTTTCTATATAATAATAACAAAAAAAAATTTCAATGCTTATAAACTAAACATTAAAGTAAAGGTTATACCTAAGGGTTGTTATCAATGTTATATAAAATGCCATGAAAACATGGGTAATGGATATGGGCATAGGGTGGCAAAGAATTGGGAAACAAAGAGTATTTTAGAGGTTAGTAACAAGTGTATGTTAAAATATTCCACTTTTATTAAGATTTATTTCTATTGTTTTTTGACAGAGAGAGAGAGAGATGGACAGAGAGACAGAGAGAAGGGGAGGGCCCAGAGCAATCTCCATAGTTGACAGCATTAGTTTTCCATGTAGTTTCACTCCACAGGTGGGCGTGGGGCTGCACAGGGCAGGAACTGGGCCGGGAGCCTCCCGCATAGGCCCCGGCAAGAACTGAACTGGGGGCACACCCCAATTCAGCATATGGATTCGCTTGGGCTGGAGCCGGGATTTGATCCTCGGGCTCCAGGGTTGCAAAGTGAGCACTTAACCTGCTGAGCCATCCCAGCTTCCCCTAAAATATTCCATTTTTAAAAATTATATAAAAGTCAGAAGGAGTATCTTTTTCACATGAGGGGAACATTTTTTCAGTTGTGGCCTATTTAAAATATAAGTACTGCAACTCTGGTTTAAATTTTAACAAAAATTATAAACATAGACTTCATGTGTGAGGCTCTGTATTGGAATTTGAGCTACTAATATTAATAATTACAGATTGGCTTCAATCATTAGATGACTCAGGTTTCTCTGAACAATATGCCTCCTAAGTGCACAGTGGTAAGTTCATGGACTTTATTGTCAGATCTCATATAACTTCATATCCTTGTGATTTAACTCTTTATCCTGTAAGTTTTTCTTATAATCATTCTTTGGGAAGGCTTTGACACTTGTAGTAGTAATTAGAACCAGATCCTATTCCAGCTGGAGCCATCATAGAGTTTTTCGAAAAAGACTGAGATCAGAAACCTCATACAATAATCTATTTAGTAGTGGAAGAATCACATGAGGAATGGTATCACCAGAATTAAGATACAAAGAGAAAAATATTCAAGATAAGAAACCATATTCTAAGCAAGTATTTGATCACAAATAAGGAAAATAAAGGGTAAATACTTAGGGTCAAGGAAGAAAAGACTAATTTAGGTGTAAACTATTATTTTAAAACACTTAAGAAGATACTTTGAAGCAGGAGACCCCACATCATGTTGCTTAAAGAGACCAGAAATGTATTATCACTAAAATAAATTACAACATTGTCTTCCCTAGAGTTCTGAGAATGAAAGAGAATACTAAAGTGTCTTAAAACATTCAGGAAAGGAGGTAGACTAACTGCATTCACAAGATCTTTCCTAAACCTATAATTTTATGAATACTTCATTAGCTGTAGTCATATTAAATAAAAACTGTCATAAAATAAAAATTCATTTTATGGTCATAGAAGTTAGATTTTTATTCATAATACCTTCCCTTTCTGACAATTTCAGAACAATAGTTAACAACATAATTAATTACTTTGAAGACATACTACATGGTTCCAAAAAACAGGTTTGAAATTGAACTCTAAATATTTAACTAAGGTACAAAATTTTACATGAGTTCTATTTAAAATATAATCTGACCATATTGAAATATAATATAGAAAAAAACAAATAAGCAACATAAATGAGTATAATTTATTTTTACTAAAATTTTTATTTGTTCAGAAACCAGTTTTTTAATAATACTTTAATAAATATATTACATATATTTTCATATGCAATTTTATTTAAATGATCTCTAAATGTGCATTTCCATGAGTCCTGTGAGTCCTGCTGAAATATATTAGAAACCACCAGAGTAGGTGAATCTGGGCTTTCCCCCTAAAGATCAAACAGTTCTATTTCCTCTATAGTGTTTTAATTGTGTATTATTTATAAAATTTTTTTTGTAAAAGATCCAACTACATATAAAAATTTATTAGACATTACTTCTTTAAAGTGATTTGTGGAACTCACCAAACAGACCAAAAATGCAAATATGAAAATACACTTATAACTAAAGGAATTATAAAGTCTTTGAATAAAGGCTTTAATATTACATTTTGTATAGGAGTTACATATTCATTTTATATAGCATGTTTTAAGTGAACAAAATTAACCAAATTAAAAACACTCTACATGGATTATGGAAATCCCAACTTAAATAAACAAACTACCCTAAATTCTTATTTTAATTTTTACTAAACTTATTTATAGAAGACTTCATAATTAACTGTAGGTTTTTCAAGTTAGTGGTTATATTTTCTAATTCTTACTATTTTAAAAATTTCAAAAAGTTACAGCAGTTTTACTTGGGAAAGATTTATCTTGTAAGGTTACATTTAAGATGTAGCTATCATCATTCATTTGAAATATAAATATCTAATAAGATTAGTAAAATGGCTTTAAATCATTAGAGGAAAGCCACAAACTTCCATTTCCGAGTCAATCAATAACGTACGATCATGTACAAAGATCAGATGACCTCTGAAAATTGTGTCCTTTTGTTAAGTATACTGATGTTGATAAAGTTAGACAATCTTCATTTAATTTGACCTCATGATGACATTAGAATTAAATATTAAATAAAATTATTCTCTTAGTAGTTAAATGCTTTAATATTTGGAAATGAAGTATCTGTTTTCATCTAAATTTTAAGATTCAGATTTTTTAGTTATCTAATAAAAGGCAACAGTAAATGCTAAGAGACAAGAAATAACAAGTATTGCAGAGATTGTAGAGAAAAAGAGGCTTCATATACTGCTGCTGGGAATTTAAATTCATATAGCCACTATGAATAACAGTATGGAGGTTTCACAGAAATTAAACTGAAGTTATCATATGATCCAACAATCCCTTTCTTGGCATCTACTAAAAAACTTTGAAAATATTTTTTTAAAGGTATATGTACCCCTATGTTCATTGCAGCATTTTTTATGATAGCCAAAACATGAAAACAACCTAAGTTTCCTTTGAGGGGGAATTGGATAAAGAAGGGGGTACATATACAAGGGGTGGCCAAGAAATTCATGGCATGGGGAGGTACAGTTATTGGAGAGTAGAGAGGTGGGAGTACTTGTATGCACAGTTTGATTGTGTAACTTATTAGTATACTCATATGTGCCAAAAATCAGCCTACTTGCATCTGTGTTCTTTCAGATATCACAGAAGCAGCACATCTAATGTGAACAAAATTCCAAGCCTGGATGAAATTGAATTTAACATCATTATTAAGTTCCTCGTAAACAAGGAAAAATACCTCAAACTATTTTGGAAAAGATGTTAGCAGTTTACAGGGACTGCTGTCCTGGGAAATTCATGGCATACAAGTGGTATAGCCTTTTCAAGCAAGGCAGAGAGTCAACTGAAGACCTCGGTCTTGGATGCCCTGTTGTAGCTACTTCCTCAAACATGGTCAAAAAACGTTGAAAAACTTGTAGTGGAAGATGCCAGAATAAATAAAAAGCAGCTTGTAGAAATGGTTGACGTATTACCTACAACCATTTTGAATATTCTCTATCAGCATCTAAGGATGTCAAAAGTCAATGAAAGATGGGTACTGAGGATGCTCATGCTACTTCAAAAACAATAGCACATCAAACATCCATGACGGCTTTTGGACCTGTGCAGAGACAACAAAGATGAAATTTTAAACTAGATTGTCACTGGAGATGAAACGTGGGTTAACCATTATGAACCTGAGTTAAAGCAGGACTCCATGCAGTGGCATAAAAAAGGGTACACCACCCCCTAAGAAGTTCAAGGGATCCCAATTGTCTAAAAAAATCATGGCTAATGTTTTTGAGGATCCACAGGTTATTCTGCTGCTTGGTTACAATGATAAAAATTGTCACAATAACTATTCCAGTCTGCTGAAATAGTTATAAAAATCTGTGAAGGAGAAAAGAAGAGGAGAATAGAACTAAAGAGGTGCTGCTTTTGCACGACGACATGCCCTTGCACAATAGCAATGTTGTGCTGGCTATTCTTCATGACTGGCTTCTACATGTTAAACCACCCTCCCTGCAGTCCAGACCTGACTCCATCTGATTATTATTTGTTTCCAAATATGAGAAAACAGCTGCAAGGGAATAAATTTACAGACAATGTAGAGGTTAAAGCTACAATTTGAGGGCAAAAACAAAATTTTTTTTAATGAGGATATAAGTAAACATATTGAAAGATCTGAAAAGTATATTAGTGTTAAGAGTTAATATATTAGAAAGGAAAAATAATAAATAGGTTTTTGTCATTTATATTCCCCTTCACTCTGCAAATTTTTGACCACACTGTATAAAATGGAATTCTACTCAGTCATAAAAAAGGATAAAATATTGCCATTTGTGACAATATAGATGGATCTTGGGAGTAGCATTGTAAGTTAAATAAGTCAGATGGAAAAAGAGAAGAACCATATAATTTCACTCACATGTGGTCATAAAACAAAACAAGCAAATAAAGTCATAGACACAAAGAATACTATGGTGGTTACTAGAGGGAGAAAAGGGTAGGAGGAGGATGAAAAGGGTAAACATCAGTTTTGTACATACTTGAAAAAAGTAAAGACATCAGTTTTCAACATCATTTCAGTTTACACAAGTGGGTAAGGATCACGTAGGGCAGAAACCAGGTGGGGGCCTCCTGCAATGGAGGCCTGCCACCAAAAGCTGGGGGCCAAACTGGGGGCCTTCCACATGGGGAGCTTACCCCAGCAGGAACCAAACTGGGAGCCAAACCCCAGTTCAGCGTATGGGTCTGCGGGCACTACTTGTAGTTTGGGGAAAGATAGATTACTTCAATTATAGATCTATCCATTTAAAGTGACTGTATGAAACCCAAAAGAACAAAAACAGAAGTTCAATATTTAGGTCTGCAATTCAGGGGGGAAATAAGATCTAAGCATAAGTCATATGTTTGAGAGTCATAGTTCCTTAGCTGTAAAACTGAAATTAATACTTAGGTACTCCTCCTATGTTCTCTCAAATACCTCCATAACCTTCTATATTGTTCCTCTAAGCACATGGTATATTAATTGAGTCATTTTGTTGTTGTTGTTGTTGTTATTGTTGTTGCTTCCATTGAACTATAAAGGCCTTAGGGGGATTTTTAAGGGGTCTTTTAAGGGAAGAGCTTGAATCTCATTAATCTTTATTTCTTCAGTATGTGTTGTACAATATTTATTTAATAAATAAATACATCCTTTCACATAAAAATTACATGCATTAAATATAGAATGCTGTGAATTAAGGTGAATAGATATTATAACCAAAGATTATACACAGATTATGAAATATAAGATAAATTTCTGAATAATTATAGCACTTTTTCATTATAACAGAATAGAAAGTTGCAGAGTTGAGGGTAAAAATTATTTCTTGACTTTTATTTTTTTTACCTTGGGCTATTATTATTCCCTAATTATAATCCTGAGAGTATATCTAATCTGTAACACTCTTTTAAAATGCCCATGGTTCTTAGTAGAGCACTTCTGAAATAAGTAGCTATAAACAAAGAGTAAGAAAGAGGAAAAGGTTAATATTAGAGAGCAAACTAAGCAAAAGGGGAACTGAAAAAAATTTCTAAAACTGATTTGTGTACTATATACCTTCACAAACACATGTGGGGTGAATATGTGTATGTGGGGACCAGGGGACAGGCGTGAATGTGTGCAGATGTACTGTTGTAGGGCTTTTAAATGCATGATTACTCTTGCTACTTTCATGAATATGACAAAGGTTCAACATTGACATTCCATTTGGATCACAAAGGGAAGGGCATCTCAAAGACAAAAGCCCATCTGGGAATACAAATTGCTTCTAAGTCTTCAGAGTTCAAATGTAATAACCGTTTGCAAGAGCAGTTTAAAGGATATCATCTGCCATTGAGATTGCATTCCCTTAAAGAGAACATCATAGGAAACCAGACTTCTCACCACATCATGATTTATGGATTTGGCTTGAACACTTGTAATTACTTTTTTAGTACTAGAGAATGAGTATAGATGTATTAGCTCCACCAAGCTCAAATTCCTGGGAATACTAAATTTGGTTCTCTTGTTGATGGATTCCCTAAGGTAATATAGCAACAAATAGGTTAAAATGTTATTTTGTGCCTCTCATGAAATGGATAAAACTTTATCAGGAAGGTTATTGCTTTCTCAACAAAGTACTAATCTTTCAAATTCTTTCTGATAGAATTTTTGAAAAAGTGTACTAATAAAATACAGGACTCTGAAAATGTTATTTGAACTAACCTATTGATTTTTATCTGTGCAAAAGTACTTAACATAGCAATTACAGAAATGTATAAAATATTCATAAGTAAGACATAGAATGTTTCCACTTTAAGCAAAAATAGTAATCATTGCTTCTTTCTACCTATGATGTCTAAAAGTGCAAATATTAAGAAATGTCACCTCATTTACTTTCAAATATTTTGCTTTTTGTTCAGCTAAGTAAAATAGCTAAATCTAGAAGATGTAGGGCTGTTTTATGCATCAAGTCATGTTAATATACATGAGAACTAGTGGTAAAGATGAATAATAAAGACAAATTTTATAAAGACAAAACAGAATTTAGGAATATTCATTTGTGAATATCAATTTCATACACACACACAAAAATGCTTTTCTCCTGACTAGTTCACTGAAACTAAAAATAATTTACCATCTGTCATGACATTGCCCCCATGACTTTGTCTTGTCCACTCCCCCTCCATATAAATCCTCACCTCTATGTTCAGTTCCACAGAGAGTAGGTTTGTTCATCAGAATTCTTGTCTACCCTCAATTCTAAGCTCCTGTTCATTATATATAATATCTATTATATATGATGTCCATTATGTATAACATATATTACACATACATTTATACAACTTGTATATGGATATATATTTTATATATTTATATAAACATATCTATTTTATACTATATACATATATAACTTATAATAAAATATAGAATTTATTATAACTAAAGTTGGATTGAGATGCATGCTCAAAGACATGAATATTCA